>WNWK01038867.1:0-17723 GCA_009830355.1 Cherax destructor
AGGGGGGGAAAGGGGGGGAAACGCGGAGGGGGGGGGGAGAGGAGGGAGAACGCGAGAGAGGGAGGGGAGAGAGGAGGAGAGCGCGAGAGAGGGGGGGAGAGGAGGAGAACGCGAGAGAGGGAGGAGAGCGCAAGGAGGGAGGGAGAGAGGAAGAGAGCGCAAGAGAGGGGGGGGGAGAGAGGAAGAGAGCGCAAGAGAGGGGGAGGAAAGAGAGCGCAAGAGAGGTGAAGGGAGAGAGGAAGAGACGCGAGAGAGGGTGAGGGAGGGAGTGCAAGAGAGGGTGGGCACCCTAGTAAGTTTATTCAGGTATACATAAATAGTGTAATTTGTGGACCATAGCCTCGGATAAGTGGATAAAAGGCTTTAAGGAAGATATTTGATTTGTTCCTGAAGTCGTTTTATAGTTACATTATCATACATAGCAGCATGTTTTAGAGCCTAGGATAACCCAAAAAGTCAGTGACTTTTTTAAAATTTGGGCTCGCTGTGTCTGTCGTGTGTGTGCGTGTGTACTCGCCTATTTGTCTTCACCTATTTGTGGTTGCTGGGGTCGATTCACAGCTCCTGGTCGTTCTTCGCTAGTCGCTACTAGGTCCACTGTCCACTACATCCTCCCCAGATTGTTCCACTTCCTGACAACTCTAAGGCTGAAGAAATACTTCCTAACACCCCTTAGACCCAGATGAGTTTTAACTTCCATTTGTGTCCTCTTGTTCCTTGTCCCATCTCTGAAACATTCTGTCCCTATCCACCTTGTCAGTTCCTCTCAGTATTTTATAGTCATTATCGCGTATGCCGTGTTCGTGCGCTTGTTTGTTTTTTGTGAGTTGCACACGTTCTCTCCCTCTCTTCTCCTGTTGGAGATAAACTGTTCTTGAGTCGGAGATAAATTGTGAAGTATCTCAAAGGCTTGCTCTCTCCAGTAACTTGATTACAGTAACGTTGTCACGGGGAGTTGCTGTTTCGTCTCTACCCAGTCCCCTCCCCATCTTTGTTTTTTTTTTTCACATCGGCATTTTCCCCCACTAAGGTAGGGTGCCCCAAAGGAGGAAACCCCGTCATTCATTAAACAATTGTCATGGTCAAAAGGTCCCAGAAAACCAAAAATTCAAATGACACTGGTGAACCACATCATTTCCCTTTTTCCAGAGAGCAAGTACTTCCCAGTGCAGGATTTTTTTTTTTGTAAGTTGTATAGTTACATAATGTTCAATAATTATAATATTACTCATCCCAAAGTTTAAAAAAAAGGGCCGTCACATTTTTGTTTTTTAAAAACGTTTAAAATAAAAAACTGTAATTTTTTTTAACCTTTCCCTCAGGTCAGTTGCGACTTAACAGTGGTCTAGTTTCACATTTAAGTTTATTTGGGGACAAGTATACGAAAGTATAATTTAAAAAATTTAGGTTTTTAAATTACCATACAAAATAACATGTGAAAATTTTTCAATCCGAACAGTAAGACAAAAGGGATTATTTTCATTGTGGTCCTGGTTTTTTTTTTGTGGTCCGGTTATTTTCATTGTGGCCCCATTATTTTCATTGTGGTCCTGGATTTTTTCATTGTGGTCCTGGATTATTTCATTTTGGTCCTGGATTTTTTCATTGTGGCCCTGGATTTTGTCATTGTGGTCCTGGATTATTGTAAAATTTGTGGGCCCTGGATTTTGTATTGTGGTCTTGGATTATTGTATTGTGGCCCGGGATTATTGTCATTGTGGTCCTGGATTTTGTCATTGTGGTCCTGGATTTTGTCTTTTTTGGCCCTGGATTATTGTCTTTGGGTTTCCTTTTTAAGTGTGGATTGAATTTAAAGGTTTTGGGCCCCTTTATTTTTTCTCATCGTATGAATTTCGTATACAGGTGAAATTTTTAACCATAACATTTAAAATTGGGTTGGATTGAGTTGGTGTGGAGAATCAGAAGTATGGGGGGACAACCAGGACGGTTTTGTTACTGACGGATTGTTGTAGGGCTGGTCGGGTATGGTTTTACGCCCCTTGTATTCTCAGCCCTCGCACTGCTCCTTTAACCTTTTTAATTATAATTCAGTGGTGTCTAAAGGTCAGGGTTTTATTTTGATGGTCTTGAGGTTCATATTGGGTTCCCCACCGCCTTTTTTAGGTGTTTCGGGTAGCCGGGGGCCCGGAGAAATTCCGCGTTGGCACCTCGCTGGCTTTCCCCGGGGCCGGTTTCCTCCCCCTGTCTTTTTCCCCGGCCAGTGTCAGGGGTTTGGTTGGGCCTCTTGGGGAAAGTGCCCCGGATCCTTTGGGAAAACGCTTGAAATTTTTGGTATTTTCAGCGTTTAGGAAACTTTGTAATCAGACACGTGGTGAAAAAATTAACGTGACCGAACAACCTTATCTCGACTTTTATTAAAGTACGGGCTAAGTCGTGTGTCTGGGAAATTAGGGTGAATGTGGACGTTGTGAAGTGAAACGGGCTGACTCTCTCTGGAGAGCCGGACGTTGGACAGATCTGCGTGAGGTTCAAAAAATTTTTCCACCCCGGGTTCTAGTTTCCTCGGGGACATTATTTTCGCCATGGGTTCAGTTGTGAAAACCCTAATGTGACATGCGACAAACAATCGTGTCGCCTCCCATATTAATAACTTGGGGGGCTGAATTTTGTATTTTCCTGGACGTTGTAGGGGGTTTTGTATTGTTACGATAACATATACGGGCAGCTTGGTATTGCTACGTAAAGTGACACTTGTGACGCTTGTGTATTGTCACGATAACAGTGACACTTGTGACACGTGTATTGTTAGTAACAAGACACTTGTGACCGTGTATTGTTACGATAACAGTGACCTTGTAATTGTGTATTGTTACAATAACAGTGACACTTGTGACAGCTTTTATTTTACAATAACAGTGATACTTGTGACAACTTGTGTATTGTTACAATAACAGTGACACTTGTGACAGCTTGTGTATTGTTACGATAACAATGACACTGTGACAGCTTGTGTATTGTTACGATAACAGTGATACTTGTGACAGCTTGTGTATTGTTACAATAACAGTGATACTTGTGACAGCTTGTGTATTGTTACAATAACAGTGATACTTGTGACAGCTTGTGTATTGTTACGATAACAGTGACACTTGTGACAGCTTTGTATTGTTACAATAACAGTGACACTTGTGACAGCTTGTGTATTGTTACAATAACAGTGACACTTGTGACAGCTTGTGTATTGTTACAATAACAGTGATACTTGTGACAGCTTGTGTATTGTTACATAACAGTGATACTGTGACAGCTTGTGTATTGTTACAATAACAGTGACACTTGTGACAGCTTGTGTATTGTTACAATAACAGTGATACTTGTGACAGCTTGTGTATTGTTACGATAACAGTGACACTTGGACAGCTTGTGTATTGTTCGATAACAGTGATACTTGTGACAGCTTGTGTATTGACGATAACAGTGATACTTGTGACAGCTTGTGTATTGTCACGATAACAGTGACACTTGTGACAGCTTGTGTATTGTCACGATAACAGTGACACTTGTGACAGCTTGTGTATTGTCTCTGTAACAATGACACTTGTGACAGCTTGTGTATTGTTACGATAACAGTGACACTTGTGACAGCTTGTGTATTGTTACAATAACAGTGATACTTGTGACAGCTTGTGTATTGTTACAATAACAGTGATACTTGTGACAGCTTGTGTATTGTTACGATAACAGTGACACTTGTGACAGCTTGTGTATTGTTACAATAACAGTGACACTTGTGACAGCTTGTGTATTGTTACGATAACAGTGATACTTGTGACAGCTTGTGTATTGTTACGATAACAGTGATACTTGTGACAGCTTGTGTATTGTTACGATAACAGTGATACTTGTGGCAGCTTGTGTATTGTTACGATAACAGTGACACTTGTGACAGCTTGTGTATTTTACGATAACAGTGACATTTGTGACAGTTTGTGTATTGTCTCTGTAACAATGACACTTGTGGCAGTTTAATTGCAGTTTAAAAGTGTGTAATAGAGCCTGCAAATTCCACTCTGACGCAGGAACACTGACAGCGACAATATAACCAACATTACGTGAAGCCATACTTTATGGTTACCCTCAGCATGGTTACCGGGTGCATGGCAAGCTAGTCGCTTCGTCGGTAAAATCTAAATCTAATCTTCAGATTGTTTTCAGTTTGATACACGGGAGTTTTGACAAGTTTTGAAGTCCTCATTGGTGTCTTCGTTTCCAAAACTTGTTTTGTGTGTGTGTAGATGGGGAGAATGGCAGGCCACATGCGGCAGTCACCGCAGCTCTGGGAGAATACTGTGGATTATCAGCTTCGAAGGGTTAATAACCATTCATAACCCTCCCAAAAATAAACATTGTAGTTGATTTCCGTTGGGGGTCCTTCGAGTTCTCCCTAGGATGCGACCCACAATAGCCAAATGACTCCTATTTACTGCTAAGTGAACAGAGGCAGCTGGTGTTAGAAACGTCTCGAACCGTCTGGGGCTAAACCCAAGTCAGCTTTGATTGAGCCCAGCACTCGACCAGTGAGCTATGCGGTTGGGCAATCCTTGACCTCCCAGAAGAGTATTAGGACATACATGAGTATTATGGAGACATTTCTCCGCCAGGCGCTGTATCAGTCTAGTACAGAGAACCAACTGACGGAGTATGTGTAGTGGAATTATAGGTCAGGTGTTGCATGCCCGGGGTTAGGGCTCAGTGATGGCTATGTCCGGTTGGGACAGGATGAGTATAGTGAGAACACACACTTACTGCCCAGCCATGCAACTCGGCAGGCAACACCTGACATGCCCTGGTGGTAGGAAGGTTTTAATAAATGCCCTTATACCTCATTTATCATATACGTGACGCTGTTAATTACCATTCACAATCAAGGAATTTGTAATTGGTATTACCATTGTTGTTTATTATTAATTTCATTGAGTTGGACTAATTGTGTAAGGGTCATAACAGCACTTGGAGAATGGGAGGCAATTAAATTTTATCCATGAAAGCGTAGGGTAGCTCAAGACACTTCTCTTGAAGGGAAACTTTTCAGTTTATAGGAGTTTAAAAACAGGTTGGACAGGTAATTGAGTGGTATTGCTTGAGTGAGTAGAACCTGCCTAGCTGGGGCAGTAGGACTAATGTAGCGGCCCTCTGTTCTTGTTTTCTATGTGCTCATGTTTAGCAAGCAACACTAATATAGAAGAACTACTAGGAGTCAGTCCAAAGGAGTAAAGATAAGGTATTGGCCTTTAGCGGCAAGTCAAGTGGAACTGGAGTGTGTGGAGGCGGGCGGGCGCTCTGTTGGCACTGGCACTTCTCCCAGGGGCAAGTTATTTTTATTTTCATGTTTTTCTTTTAAGAAAGCAAAGTTGATGGTCGTCACTAAACACAGGGTTCACTTCATTATTACACTGAGCTGACCTGGGTGATGCTGCGTACACAAGTTATTGGTAGAGCGAAATTGATGTTGACGCTGGCGTGTCGGGTAGCCCTCTCGTCACGCCTCTGGCTCAGGTAAACCTGGTAATCTCCTAATGTAGAGGAGGGGCTCTGCTCGCGCTGCCTTCTTCACTTGGCCCGTCCCCCTCCCTCTGTTCGTGAGCACTCATACCTGTTCTTAATGTTAGATGTGGATCTGGACTCTACCAATTAGCTGTCTGGTCATTCCACTTCCTGACTACAGTAAAGCTCAAGAATTTTTCCTAACATCGTTCATACTTTTAACTTCCATCGTGTACCTGTTTCCCGCCTCTCGAATAACTTGTTCTTGTCCAACTAATCAATTCTTCTCAGTATTTTGTACGTCGTTATAGTGTCTCCCTGGTCCTTATGTCATCAGATTTAGCTCGTCTCTTCTCAGAGCACATAACCTTTAGCTCTGGAACTGTTCATCGCAAACCTTTACAGTTTTATTAGTTTCTTGACATGATGTATCAGGTGTGTGTTCCATACTGGTGCTGCATATTCCAAGATGGGCCTGACGTATAATACCTGCAACATAGGGAATAACTTTGTTGAGATTCTTGAAAATTAAGCTTAGATTTGCCAGAGGTGCATTTGCGGAGGTTCGGCTGATGTGTACCTCAGGCGATATGTTCGGTACTATGCTCACCGAGTCCTTCTTGAGTGAAGTTTGCGTCCTTTGTCTCCCGAGCTTGTACCCAGTTACCGGTCTTCTTTACCCTTCGCCAGTTTTTAAAACATTGCATTTGCTGGGGTTGAATTATAATAGTCACTTTGTGTATGGGTTGGTTGGAGTGGGTGCTTTAATCAAGTCTTCCTTAGTTGTTCTTCTCTTCTAAAGTCTTCAGGTTCTGTTTCTTGTGTCTCCTTTTCAGCTCAATCATTTTGTCGCAAGGATTTGTCTTGCTCCAACCTTTTCGAGTTTTCGTACATGTTTGACCAGGTGGATGGGCGCTGCATACTTTATAATATGACTGAAATATGTCGTGTCAAGTGTCCTAAAATAGTGTGCGGTAGGTGCATTTATATTAAAAAAATACAAGCACTTATGTTGTATTTTGGGCTCATTTGAAATGTACATTGTTTTAAGGTAAAATAACAAAAGTGCAACTAATATGACATTGTATTGTGGCAACGCTTCGCTCTCCAGGAGCTTTATCAAGACATTACCAACATTACATGGACACAGAGGGTATATATAGGCTTAGAGTGAGGTGTAGTAGTTGTAATACTAGTGGGGTGGTAGTAGCAGTAGTAATACATGTAGAAAAGTCGACTTATACATGAGTAAAAAGGTTATTAAAGCTGTTGCTTAGGTAATATAAAAATAGGTTGGACAAATATTTCTGATAGTGGTTGGATCTAGAAGTTTTGTTTCAGTGTTCCTCGTGTTATATTCTTGCGTAGTATCAGCAGCAGTAACTATGTGATGGCAGGGTTTATTGTTTTGAGGCGGATTCTTGCTCATGGAGAGCGAAACGTTGCCACAATAAAATGTCATCAGTTGCACTTGTGTCCTTTTACCTAACATGTCGTAATTGCCAACATTAATACATGTACATTGTTGACTGAAATCAATAGTTATATACTAGGCAGAGGTCATATGTAGCACACAGACCAATGACACTAGTTGTTTACCATCTAGGGTAGTCGGAGTCTAATGTATACACAGTTCACTAAGAGTAATAGGTGACACTACTCTTGGGAGAGGAATAGAGCTCTTGACTCCAGCTGTAAGAACCCGGGTTAAATCTGAGAGAGGAGAGACGTATACGCAAATATCTTTACCTCTTTTGTCCCCTGTTTACCAAGTGCAAAAAATGCCAAGAATTCAGCCAGCTATTAGAGGCTAAGACTTGAAAAAAAAACCGGATTCAAATAATCCAGTGTTATCCAGGATTATTAACACCCCATAGTTAAAAAAACAGAGACTTCTTGATCCTGTACCATTTAATCGGTTTTCCAGTCAAGACCGAAAGAGAGATACATGATAATATATACTTGGAAAGTACTTGAGGCCTGGTCCCAAATCTGCACACTGCCATAACAACATACTGGAGCGAGAGATATGGGAGAAAGTGTAAAATAAACCCAGTGAGGAGCAGGGGTGCGGTGGGGACAATACGGGAGCACTGTATTAACATCCGGGGTCCCAGACTATTCAACATCTTACCAGAAGATATCCGAAACACGGCTGGAACCAGTGTAGAAGCCTTCAAGAGGAAACTGGACAAGTATCATCAGGTGCCAGATCAACCAGGCTGTGATGGATATGTGGGGCAGCGGGCCTCCAGCAGCAACAGCCTGGTTGACCAGGCAAGCACCGAACGAGCCTGGCCTATGGCCGGGCTCAGAGAGTAGATAAACTCTCGAAACTCTTCAAAGGTATCAAAGGTACATAAATAACCCAGACGTAGGAGGCTGAAACATGACGTTTTGGTCCGACTAGGACCGTTGACTAATCCAGTCATGGTGTTGTCCTTTTTTTATTCTTTTTAAGTCTGAAAGCAGTCTTTATATACACGTTTGCACTTAAAACCATATACAATTTGTGGAGTAGGTGAGCGTGGTAGTCTTTCTGCCACCTTGTTATTAAGACCCCGTGCCACGCAATGTGCATGTGCATGTGACTTAACATGCACATGCCTCAACTGCTCCTCTCCTCCTCACTCATCGCGTGTCACCACTGTATGGGGCGTCAAGCACGCTCAGGAGCCCTTCATACATGATGATGCTGCTGCTGCTGTTGGTTTGCTTGTCAAGAGAACTGGGAAAATTCGGCTTGGCGCTGCAGTAGGATCTTTTGTTCACTTGACCAAGGCATTTCACTAGTAACTTAAGAGAGGAGCCTTAAGTTTCGACCCATTCTGGATCATTATCTATTCATAACTAAGCGAGAAAAGCAGAGAAGAGCAGAATACAGGCCGGGAAATGAAAAAAACCCCGAAATAGTGGCTATTGGAGTACTTGTGGTAGTATTAGTAATAGTGGAAGTGGAAATATCAGTAGTAATATTAGTAATAATGGTTGTAGTCGTAGTGGAAATAGTAGTAAGGGTAAATTACATCTTAGGGCTGTGGAGAAGCAGTTATCTTGAACACACGTCCACAAAGGAACAAATAAAGAAACAGCATTTCTGTAGGCCTATTGGCCAGTGCTAAGTAGGAAAGCAGCAGCAAGTAAGAAGAAAGTGAAAAGACGAGAAAAACGAAATACAAAATATAGGTGAAGGAGAAAGACGAGGAGGCAAAGATCAGGTGATGTCACTAGTGTTGTAAAGATTAGAATATATACTGTGTTGAGGCAGGCGTCTATACAAATGAAACCCGGATTAAGATTAATTTTATTGTAACGGTTTATCAAACCGATAAGTAAAGGAATAAGACACGTGTGTAATAATAATAATTTTATTTACTACAAGTACATGTACAGGGTATACAAGCCTAGTTGACATCAATGACATACTACTATATAGAAAGCCGCTTGTTATGCAGAGCATTTCGGGAAAATTAGGTAAATTTTGTCCCAGGATGTGACCCACACCAGTCGACTAACACCCAGGTACCCATTTACTGATGGGTGAACATAGACAACCGGTGTAGGAAATACGTCCAATGTTTCCAGTCCTTCGCCAGGAATCAAACCCGGACCCTCACCGTATGAAACGAGAGCTTTTGCCACCAGGCCACGGGCAACATCTCTACACTGTTAGCAGTGTTGTCTGTAAGAGCCAATTCAACAAGACGGCGTCTGTGAAGGCTAGAATAAGTAGATAGTTTTAGCAAAGAACCGGTTTATTGGCTGACTGTGACTTCTGACTATGACAGAAAGAGCGTTAATGTGAGAAAGGCGAACACTTGGTTGGTGGTGTTCAGGTGTGTCAGAAAGGAGCGGAGAGTGTCATCAAGGTACTGGAGGAGACACGGGAAACACCGGTGACACAAGTGTCAGTTACTCTACATTATTACATTTCCCCTCTTACATTTTTATTACTACTACCACTATTATTACTAATTTTATTATTACTACTTCCACTGCTAGTACTATTATTACTACTACCACTGCTAGTACTATTATTACTAGTACCACTGCTAGTCTATTATTACTACCCACTCAAGGTACTATTACTACTACCACCACCACTTGATAATGATGCAGGACTGACCGATACGTCGTCGTAAGTTTGCTGTTTTAAATGTAGAATATTTGTGAATTCCAGTCCCATTTTTGTTTATTTTTTCCCTGAGCGAAGCATTCCGTAGACAGTCATCCTGTAATAAATTACCATTACTTCATGGAATGTTGGTGTTAGTTTTTGTCTTTAAAGTATCACCACATAGTGGGGTTCTGGTAGATAAGGACAAGCAAATTATACAACATTTCGGGTCAGGATGGTCAGAAGTGTCGGCAAAATTAAAAACATGAAATATTGAGGAATTAAGACACACGTTAAACATCTGGGTATTTTCTTGACAGAAAGATACCAGGCTTTCACTGTATCATTCTTCATCTTGTCTGTATTGTATACTGTTATGAGCATTAAATGTTCTTCAGTCTGATTAACATATTACATCCTTCCTCTCCCTTAAATTTGATTTTTGGGCTTTTATTGATGCTCTTTTAGGCATCTTGTTTGGGAATTGATTTTTTGGTGAAACTCTTAAAACAGTGGAAACATATGTCTAGCTCCTGCCCTTTAGGTTTGTGAAACCCAGGCAAACGTGCCACCTCACTCATCACTAAGAACTGCTAAAACAAATGTTTTATTCAGCTTTGCCTTGACGCTTGTAAGAATGTAGATATATCTGAAATATTTATCTGCAGACAGTAATAGTTAACGCGGTTGCACCGGTACTTTAAAAGAAGACACGTTTAAGATGTGAATAATTATTTTTTTATGTTTTCTTAGTTTAATATTCTTGTGGATTTGTATTTTGTAGCTGTCAAAGGTCGCTAAAACGCACCTGTCAAGTGAGTGACATTTTCAATTGTTTGTGCAATAGTGTCGTAGATAACACGCAGTGGAAGCAAGTGAAAGTTTACCATATACTGAGAACAACTGCCTAAAAGGTGTAGCATAAACAACGGAGGAGAAAGCCCCGTGAAAGCTGGGTGAGCGGGAAGCAGGTCGCGGCCGCTACTAGCGCCGTCATGGGCAACTCTGACAATGAGGTAAGTTGTTACCTTGTTCATCTGGGTAAAACCTAACACTGATCATCGCAATAAGATGGCCTATTCATTGGTGCCCATACCGCGGAGGCCGTGGACAAATCCACACACTACGCCTTGTTTTGGTCTGGGGTCGAGTGAAATGCACGGGATGAAAATGTGGAAGCACATACTATACGCAGTTTCAAGAGTAATTATGGCCGGGTCCTGAGGCCAGGAATTAGTACAATAGGCCAGTAAGAGTTGAGAGGAGGGTTCTGAACTGAATCGACCCTCAAACACAGGGTAACTGGAAAGTTTGGTATCTTTTTGTCAAGTGCTTTCTACATTGTCCTTATTTATTTGAAAATCGGTGGTAAATGGTAAATTGTAGTAACTTAGCTGTTAGGTGAGAGGAAAGTGTGCAACTAACCATACATTTTACTGTGGCAACATTTTCGCTCTCCAGGAGCTTTGTCAAGCTAATATAAACAATGAACAGGGAACAAAGTGAGATGAAAGAATATAGATACTGCCGTTGAGCTAGTGGCCCATTCTTGTAGTGGTAGAGGTAACTCATGGTTGGTATGTGATGGCGGGGGCTGTTTTGGACTACTCGTGGAAATACTTTTATCGTTCGATAGATGAGAGATGGTAGCGAGGAAAACACCGATGGACTGTTATGGAGGCGATATATTTGTAATACTTGAGAATACTCAAAGGACCTCAATGGAAATAAGTCACTCTGATTTTTTTTGGGGGTTTTCCTAGGTTCTCTAAAATATGCTGCTATGTATGATAATCTATGTAACTGTATTTGTGATATCTGAATAAACTTACTAGCTTAGCCCCCCTTGCATCTACCCGTTTCGTGAGCATATCCATAGGAGATGCCTGACTGCGCATGCGCAGGGTACAGTTAGCTTGGGCAGGAAGCCTGCCTGTAAATGGCATTACATTATACATGTTGCTCTAGTATTGCACTGATATCACTTCTAAGATGATGAACCTTCCTCAATCTGTTTATCTAGTCTCTGTGATGGGTATATCTGTCACTGGCTGTAGTCAGAGGGCCACACTAGTCACCTCCGTAAGTTAACTAGTAAAGTGGGCGCCCAATTAAATCATGCCATCTTTTACTTATATTCCAATACTCTTTTACTTTCATATGTTTTTAATTCTTATTCCTGTGATGTTTAGTTTCAGATTTATGATGTTTGGGAATAAGCCAGGGTTGGGGACGGTAGATCCTACAACAATAATGAATATCATCTGCAACTGATTCTTCATTAAATCCCAATTGCGCACTGTCGATAATGCTGAAGACGTTGCAGAATAGTTTTATATGGAGAACGTTTGCTTGGTTATTTTTACCACTAGATGGGTTTTAACAGCGAAATGTTGTCTCAGTAAAAGCTTGTTTCTGTGACGTGTCTTCTTTAAGAGTCCACATTTACGCTTTAGTGGTACACAGCTTGTTTAATTCTGTGAAAAAAAGAAAAGGGATTGATTTTGGCAAAAAAAACAGGTTTTAAAGGCAGTTTGTATCGGTATTGCAGTCTGCCGTGTCGAAATTCCTTACTGCATTAAGACCCCCCCTATTCTTCTCCTGAGTCTCCTTCCCAGTATCAACATAATTACAAGCGTCCACCTTTACCTGTATCACATCATAATTTCAGCTCCACACTTGACCTAGTATCACATCATAATTACAAGCGTCCACACTTGACCTAGTATCACATCATAATTACAAGCGTCCACACTTGACTAGTATCACATCATAATTACAAGCGTCCACACTTGACCCAGTATCACATCATAATTACAAGCGTCCACACTTTAACAAGTACGTAAATGAACATGAAAATGTTGTTTAGAAGCCCAATGGCCAATATAAGGCAGGTCTTAATTATACCCAATCAGTTTCTCTTATATCTGTTGGTCCTACTCTTAACTGCCTCCCACTCCCCCCAAAAAAAAAAAAAAAACAATTACTCCCCACTTGATAGTTTGTTCCAGTTATCCACAGCTCTGCCAAACCAGTGCCCTCTTTCATCCCTTCCCAAAACTTAGTTTATCCATCTTCAATCCACCGTATAGAGTTCTGTCTTGTTTAAACATCTGTAACGATATTTATTTATGTCCACGGGGCGTGCACACAGACCCCGCCAGTCATATTCCTCCACATTATGCTCCTGTCATAATGGATTTTTGATCTGTTTTTGTAGTAGATTCCCGATACGGGTAGTTAACTTTGTCATCTCTATAAGTTTTCCAATGCATTTATGTCCATTCTGTAATAAGAAGATAAATTTCATGAACACTGATGATACTGGAAAGAGTAAAGAGGGATAGGCTGTGTGAAGTACATGGAGAGAACTAGGAAGCATAGATCTGATGAAATGTACCTCTCCCACAGGTACGTTAAGAAGCACGTTTTCAGTGTCACAATGGTAGTCGGTGCATGGAAACAAAAAAAAAAAGTGCTAGAGGCTAGCTCCATACTAGGGATGTGCCAAAATATCGGTATCGGCTGATTTTTATGGTATCGGTATCACTTTAAAATTGATTTTTCTGTATCGGCAAAAAATTTGGATCAACATTCTTACTCCATACATAGTTTCAGGAATATGCATAGTAAAATACTGGGTTCTAGGAATCAGTACATTCAATTCTTAGTTGTTAGGCAAGAGCATTGAGTAAGACAACCCACCTCGCGCAGCAAGACAACCCACCTCGCGCAGCAAGAGAGGCCAGTAGGCATGGTACTGCTCTTGAGCTCTGAAACAAGTGGAGGTCTGCTTTTTGTGGGATTAAAAGGGGGCCAAGAGCTGAGAGTTAGCCCAAACAACCTAGTGCAATTTTTAAGTACATTAATAAATATAATTGTTTTTTCAAGGCCCAAACAAATGAGAATGGGGAGGAAACGGGGCGGGGGGCATTGGTCCTGGAAATAAGGGGAAAAGAAACAGGGCAAGCAACCTTCCCAAGGGAAGATAACAAGGAACCCCGCCCAAGGAAACCCAAATCTTTTTTAGGTCCTAGAGCAACCATCCCCCCCCAACCCCAAAATTATCAAGCCAAACACCTTCCAGCTGAAACAATTTTCCACCTCGACCCTCGTCAAATTCTATACATTTTCCCATCCCCTTTTCCCCAGGTTCACTGGCTTTTCCTACCTCCCCACATCCTCCAACCTCAAAAATTTTTTCCCCAGTCCCAGATGACAAATCAAAGCAGTCCACTTTTACACTCTTTTTGTGGATTTTTTAAAAAAACGACGGGCAATTCTTTGGGTTTTTTTTGTTCAAATTTTTTACATTTTCAAAAAAAGTGACATTTGTCGAGTTAATTTTCTTCTCAGTTCTCTTAATCTCTCCCCCCCACGCCTCCTCCCCCCAATCCCCACCAGGCACATTCCCCCTCCACAAAACTACTAACACAAAGTGGAAATCTTTACTTCTCCCCAATTTTTTAAAAAACCTGGCAATATAAATCCCCCCCGCTTTAAATGTGAGAGAGCAAGAGAGGGTACATCTATGTTTGATATAAAACATGCCCACATATTTGGGGAAATCCCCGACCTTTATAAAAAAAGGATTTTCCTGGGTTATTAGATATTCTAATAATTCACGTGTTTTAACCCCGATAACTGGACATTCCATGGTAATGTTGAAAGCCCCTCTCTCTCTCACCTTCATGACATGTTGACGTGGCAGGGTTTGGGGTTTCTTTTGGATCATGTATCTTCCACGGGGAACCAAATTTCCCCCTGATTCTGACAATCCCCCCACAAAACAAAGAGATTTTTATTCTATGTAATATAGCTTTGTAATCCGAAAATCCCTAATGCCTGCGCCAGGCTCTCAGGTCTCTGGGTATTTGACTTCTCGTCTGTCAGCAAAGTTGGGTCGTGTAGACATACACACTTTCTTGGGCTATATGCATTTTAGTTCCCCATTGCATTTCTCCCACGAAGCTTTTATTTTCAACTCGAAAGGTCTTTCGCAAGTCTCCTCTCCCCCCCCCTGTAGTTAACCCACATTATTGATCGCTCGTTTGCGATTGTTGCAATCAAAAATGTATACATAACATAAATTTTTAACAATGCACTTTTATTGTTGCAGTCTAAGAATATGTACATAACATCAGTATATAGACAATGCACTTTCATTGTTCAATAGCCCCAGTTTTTAAACTACATTATGTGAATAAGAATACATATTTACACTACCCGGGGAAAACCCAAACTATGTTAATACGTATCTAGTTGTGTATCTGAATGCATATTTGCACTAATCGGGAAAAAACCCAGCCTGAACATCTAAAATTTTTCCATTGTTAATTAACCCCCAAATTTTAAGGTAGGGCTAAGCTACATTTTATTAGATGAGTTTATAGGTGGGGCCCGGGGGGAAGGGTGGCGGCGGGAGATGAGGGGTAGTGGCGGGGGGGGCAAGAGAGGGGGGACAGCGACGGAGGCAGGAGAGTGGGTTGGTGGGAGTATCAACTGTCCGGCGGGACCTGCCTGTGAAATTCCGCCTCAGTTGATGAAATTTATTCTTGCAGATGGGCGGGTTTGTTTTCTGCGGGTCTAAAGTCCCGTCATACTTATAGTTTCTGTATACTTGTTCTGTATTATGGCTGCAACAGTGGCTTCTTGGGGGAAATAGTTGTTGCGCAGTAAAAAAAATCTGAATACCTCTCCCCCGGTGCTTTGGGGCCGCCCATTAACACTGTAAAACGACATCGTTGCGACGGGTGAAATTGTACAAGATGATCTACGCATTAGTAGGTGTTTCACATGTATTATTCATCAACGTCAGTTTTTTACCTTTTATCTAGTCACTCCATGGAGGTGTTTTGTTTAAAAATTCACCCTCGAGCGAAAATATTTTTTTTTTTAAATTGTGCCAGTACAAGCGTGACTTGGTAATTAAGGCCGGAATGTATGAGAATTAATGTATCAAGGAAGGGGAAATAAACACAACAGGCGGCCACAGATACATACAAACGTCATAGGGGGATGGAAAGGGAAAATTTGGAAGTACTTATTTTCAGTTTAAGGTTGCTTTATGGAATGAACACGATAAAGAGGTGGTTGACAAACAATACAAAGATTATGATCCTAGTCTTGTAGGTCAGGAATCAGTAGAGATGAATCACGGTTCATACTATAAGTGGTCACCCCTTACAGGACAAATGGTGATTATAGACAGAGCTAGACAGATGGGGGTTAAGGCTAAAGTGAATGGAGCCCGAAGGGGTGGGTGGGGGGGTGGCTTTGGGGGGGGGGCCGCGGGCGTGGTGAGTGCGCACCAGCATCCCCCTCACCGGGCCAGGCTTCATCAATGAGCTGCTTTTTGTCTACCTCCCTCTCCCACCCCTCCCACTTTACTTCCACCAAGTGGAATTTCCAAAGCGCTCCTCTAATGATGCACCTCCACCATTCTTTTCCCATCTTAGTGTTTATGCTTTCTTTTGCCCCAAGCTGCTTCTTTTTACTGTGGTCGAGACCCCAAGAGGATGGTGATAGTGTTCCAAGCCACTAGCATCACTGAAAGTATCTTACCTCATCCAGGAACGCCCACACACTCGCCAAATCATAACAAGACAACTTTAAACATTAATACTCATGCGTTTGCGCGTGCTGCGTGCATAAATAAAAATGGCTATAAAAGGTTTTTTTGATAGGAGTGCCTGAAGACAATCATGGAAGTTGGTTCCCAAATTTTTTTAAGCCTTCCGAAGTGGTTAGAATAAGATTAGGTTAGTTTTCTAAGGTTCGGTACAAATTAAATTTTTTACATTAACATTCTCTTTTGTCCTGTCTGTCTCTCTCTCTCTCTCTCTCTCTCTCTCTCTCTCTCTCTCTCTCTCTCTCCTTTCCCCCACACCACACACACACACACACACACTGTGTGACTTCACAGGGGGCCCCTTGGACAGGAGGTCCAAAAGGGGTCAGCCCTAGGACCAGTGCTTTTTTTGGTATATGTGAATGACGAGGGAAAGGGGATGACTCAAATGCCCCTTTCCCAGATGATGAATTAATGGGGAAAATTAAATCAGATGGGGATCAGGCGGGGCTAAAAAGAGACCCGGACAGGCTGGAACCTGGCCCACAACTGGCTTCGGTTTTAAACCCCCCTAAATGCAAAGTCATGAAGAGGGGGGAAAAGGGCAAAAAGACCGCAGACAAAAATGGCTGGGTCCCCAAGCTGCAAACCTCACTCAAGGAGAAAGATCTTGGGGTGAGTAAAACACCAGCACGTCTCCGGGAAACACATCCCAGATAACTGGTGCAGCAAAGGGCCCTGGAACCTGAAATGCTTCCCCATACCTTAGAAGGAATCGTTCAAGACACTTACACTTTACTCATGCCTATATTAGAAAGACCAGTTTGGAACCCACACCTGGTCAAGGTTAGTTTCGGGGCTAAGGGAATGTCCCGAAGAAAGGGTAAGGAAATCGGCCTGACGACACTGGAGGACAGGAGGGTTAGGAACCATGATAACGACATCAAAAAACTGTGTGAAATAGATAAGGTGGACAGGACAAAAGTTCCAAAAGGGACACAGAAACAAAAGGGGCAAAAGGAAATTTAAGACTCAGATGAGTTAAAGGATATTGGGAAATATTTCTTAGTCATAGAGTTGTCAGGGAAATGGAATAGTCACCGTGATGTAGTGGAGACAGGAACTATCATAGCTTTAAGACGGTATGATAAAACTCATGGGGCGGGAGAGAGAGGGGCCTGTACAGTCAGTGAAGAGGCGGGCCAGGGCTGATCGACCCCGCCCACAATTGGTGATCGTAAAAAACACACACACACAAATAGAGAATGACAACCCAAAGCCTCGCCCGGCTGTTGTACGTCCCTCAGGAGAAGAACAACAGTCAAGGGCCGGTGATCAGGCTGAGGAAAGGGAAGAGGGATCACAAGAAAATGACCCGGGAAAGGTTGAGGAGCTCAACATGAGATTCAAAGGGTGTTCACAGAGGAGATAAAACCTCCAGAAAGGAGGAGAGGTAGGACACCATCAAATGCTGGACACAATACACCAATGGGGGGAAATGAAGAGGCTACTAAGCAGGTAGATACCTCC
>WNWK01038868.1:0-17722 GCA_009830355.1 Cherax destructor
CTAATGTGTTTGCTCAAAACACTCCTGCTGAGGAAGTTCTTTCTTGTATCATTTTTTACTTATTCTGATATTTAGGTTTTATTTGTGAACACTTAGTCCCACCTCTTCAACTGTCTTACACTTACTTGGTCAATATTGAGTATATATTGTGATTACCTCCTTGTGGCCTTTTGTTATTCCATTTCTGTGCAGTTGAGTTCTTTGACCCTTGATCTGCATCAAAAGAGGTTAAGAGCATTTCTCCAGGGAGGTCATTTAATTAAAACAAAATTGTATTATTCTCTCTTCTCTCTCCTTAATTTATCAGCATAAAATGGCCATTATCTTTAACCCTTTTATTGACAGTCACATAGAACTACTTCATTGAGGCCAGGGTCCCTCACGTAGGTCTACATCATGAGTTAGCCTCACTCAGATAAGCTGTGAGTAGTAAATTTTGGCCTGGATATGAGAGAATGGGTCTATGCTGTGAGTGTGCATAATATAAGAAAAATTCCTACCCCACTTGGTGCATGATGAGAAAAACAAAACTTTTGACTATGTATGGTTTAAAATAATGACTACGCAGTATTTTTTTTTTGATGGGTTTTATGATTTTATTGGCTGTTTTTTGGTATCATTTGATAGGGATGATTTTGGTTGGTTTCAGGGATGCTGTAAACCATGGCCAATCATTCCTGGTTATATCTTATTATCTGAGAAATAGGGTAAATCTTTGCTTTTTTTCATGATTATGAATTTGAATGTGATTAATGAACAGAGGAAATGTTGCTTTAGTGCCTGGAATGTCTACATTGTTTATTTTGGATTATAAAAATACCTAAGAATTTGGTTGAATGGAGCAATGGAATTGGCTTAAAATAAGACTCAATGTGGGTGAAACTGCCAATGCATAAATTGTGCCCAGACTGCTATCTTTGCACTTATGTAATTCCATAAATTTTTTGTTCATATTTTGCAGTTTTGGTGTCATTACCTTCAGAAAAAGATTCTCAACCATATCAGAAGAATTTTTTTTTTAAATGTGGACACAGCAGTATTAATTTCAGTTCATCAGTTTTATTCTTAGTACTTTGACTAGTAGTGAAATAGATTAAAAAAAGGTCTTTCTTGCATGTGGATGGGTGGCAGCTGTGGTGGCAGTGGTTATTGTTTGCTCAGGTCCCAAATCTAGATGCTGCTGGAACAAAATTTCTGGAGTGAAATATGTGAGGAAGTTTAGAATAAACCTATTGAAGAGCAGAGGTGCCATAGGCTCAATTAGTGTGTTAATATTCATAGTTCCCAACTCTTTAATCTTTTCATGTTAGATATGAGAAATGTTGCTACTGAAATGTTGCCTACTGAAGATACCAGATCATCCAGGCTGCTAGCAGCAATAGACTGGTTGACCAGGCAATCAACAAGGAAGTGTGATCTAAGGCTAGGCTAAGAGGGTAGAAGAACCCTTGAAGCTGGCCACAGGTTTGTCATGACAGAATGGGGGTTATGGATACCTTACAGTTGGCAGCTTTAGGTGGACTCATTATGCTGGTTAGATTCACCAATGTGCCATAAAGTCCTGCTTGTTGCATAGCAGTGGATGAAGATAGTTTATGTCGCTACTGTTGATGTTGACGGAGAGTTGTGAAAAGTTGCTGGTTGTACTTGGGTGGTAAAGAATTCTGTAATTCACCTCTTTTCGTTTTTACTCATCAGTTCCTAATACAGCTGATGACGTGGCTTCATTAGCTGCTTCATACCCTGCTTCAGAACTAAGCTTCTAGATGTATCAGGGTAATTTTTCAGCAAAAAAGTCTGCAAGTTTAGCACAATGGCCAATGGTCTTGCCAACTGATTCAGTGGGGAAATTTCCTACTGCATGCCTTCCACAAGCTCATCAGCAGTTACCAGCACTAATAGTGAAGTGGGAGTGCCAATTGAAGGGATTGATACATTTTTTTTTTAATCGCATTTTGCTGAATTACAGTAGTGCCATCTGTGAACATATTATCCAAGTGTCTACTGTTCTCTAATTTTTTAATGGACATTTATTCATTTACATTTTTATAAGATATTATTTTATTTCATTTTTATTTTATTCTACTTACATTTAGGTTATGCTACACATGTATATTCATGCATATATATTTACACACCCATCTGGGTTTTCTTCTATTTTCTTAATAGTTCTTGTTCTTTATTTCCTTTTATATCCATTGGGAAGTGGAACAGAATTCTTCCTCCATAAGCCATGCGTGTCGTAGGAGGCAATTAAAATGCTGGGAGCAAGGGGCTAGTAACCCTTCTCCTGTATACATTACTAAAGTTAAAAGAGAAACTTTTGTTTTTCTCTTTGGGCCACCCCGCCTTGGTGGGAAGCGGCCGATTTGTTGAAAGAGAAGAAAGTGTAAATATCTCACAAATCAGTTCAGACATGCTGTACCATAAGTTATTTTGATCAGTCTGTTATTTCATGCTATATATTGTGAGATATAATGGGGTAAAACATTGAAATACCTTCTGCAGATGTTCTAACACAACTATCACTTGTTTAGTTTCTTTGTGTCAATGTGATTCATATTGGATTTACATTTAGGATGAAAATACTGTATTTAAATTATTATATTCCATAATTTGTTTCCAGTTCGCAGGTGCTGTTTTCTATATCGCAAAAGCTCATACAACATCAGATCGTCAATTACACAGAAATACTTAAGTGGCTGAGAGATATCCTGGTGTGCCGTAATGCCTTTCTCCTTCGCCACAAAGACTATGCCAACTGTAACATTGGTGCTCACATAGCTATTTGCAAACAAGCTCATATCAAACTGGAGGTATGTTAAATCTTTTAGTATGCAGTGTACCTTAACAGTTATGTATAGTTCATTGGTCCCATGAGTTACAATATTAATCCGTTCCAGAAGAGGTATTGTGTCTCAAGACATTTTATGTAATTTGTTCCAAGACCCTGGAAGTGCAATTTTACTGTACCTTGGACCTGCATTCTCACAAATATAACTTGCAGGCACTGTGTACCTTGGACTTGCATGTTCACAGATATAACTTGCAGGCACTGTATCTCCCTTCGTCTGCTCATAGCTACAGTAACAAATGTCTTTCCATCTTTATGTTAATTTCTCAGCCTTTTTTCATTAGCTTAGATTTGTCAGCCACTTTCAAACAAACAACAAACAAACAAACAAATTTTATTTCATTGCAGATTGCAGATTACATGGATATCGGTAGTTACAATGTAAATTGAGTGCAAGGAGAGCCACTGACATGCCATGGCATTAGGGCAGCTTATTCTAGTCCTTAAAAACTATGTACTTAATATTAGAGAAATTTATTGAGTTTATTCTAGTTAAAATTATTTTAAAAATTACAATATGATGAAATTTTACTGTTTAAATTATTATATAATGATATTAGATATTAGATTGTTACAGGTGTTAAGATTCTTGAATGATAATATGGAATTGAGATTATCTTAAGGAAAATAACATTGAGCATTTTTGACATTAACTTATAATATGAGTAGGGGGTAACATAATAGTAACATATTATTAAAAATTGAGATTATCGTATAGGAAAGTAACAATGAGCATTTTTCAAAGTAGTTTATAGTATGATCATTTAGTTTTGGGTGAGTAGGTGGTTTTTGAGTTGAGTCTTAAATTGATTTTCAGACAAGATTATCTTAATATTTACTGGTAATGAATTCCAGATTCTGGGGCCCTTTATGTGCATAGAATTTTTACATAGGTTGATATGAACACGGGGTATATCAAAAAGTGATCTGTGTCTTGTGTTGTGGTCATGGATCCTATTAAAGTTGGTGAGGAGAGTTTTGAGCATAGGGTTTATATTAGAATGTAAAGTTTTATATATGTAGTAGGCACAAGAGTAAGTATGAATGTTCTTTACGGTGAGTAGTTTGAGACTTTTGAATATTGGTGGAGTATGCTGTCTAGAGTGGGAATTTGTTATCATTCGGCCGATTCCCACCAAGGCAGGGTGGCCTGAAAAAGAAAAACTTTCATCATCATTCACTCCATCACTGTCTTGCCAGAGGGGTGCTTTACACTACAGTTATAAAACTGCAACATTAACACCCCTCCTTCAGAGTGCAGACACTGTACTTCCCATCTCCAGGACTCAAGTCCGGCCTGCCGGTTTCCCTGAATCCCTTCATAAATGTTACTTTGCTCACACTCCAACAGCACGTCAAGTATTAAAAACCATTTGTCTCCATTCACTCCTATCAAATACACTCACACATGCTTGCTGGAAGTCCAAGCCCCTCGCACACAAAACCTCCTTTACTCCCTCCCTCCAGCCTTTCCTAGGCCGAGCCCTACCCCGCCTTCCCTCCACTACAGATTTATACACTCTCGAAGTCTTTCTGTCTCATGCCATTCACTCTACATGTCCGAACCACCTCAACAACCCCTCCTCAGCTCTCTGGATAATAGTTTTGGTAATCCCGCACCTCCTCATAATTTCCAAACTCCGAATTCTCTGCATTATATTCACACCACACATTGACCTCAGACATGACATCTCCACTGCTTCCAGCCTTCTCCTCGTTGCAACATTCATCACTCACGCTTCACACCCATATAAGAGTGTTGGTATAACTATACTCTCATACATTCCCCTCTTTACTTCCATGGACAAAGTTCTTTGTCTCCACAGACTCCGAAGTGCTCCACTCACCCTTTTCCCCTCATCAATTCTATGATTCACCTCATCCTTTATAGACCCATCTGCTGACATGTCCACTCCCAAATATCTGAATACATTCACCTCCTCCCATACTCTCTCCCTCCAATCTGATATCCAATCTTTCGTCACCTAATCTTTTTGTTATCCTCATCACCTTACTCTTTCCTATATTCACCTTCAATTTTCTTCTTTTACACACCCTACCAAATTCAATATAATATTTTTTATAATTTCTTTTTGATTGATGATAGTAGAAATGATTAATTGTGGAAAACCATACTCTTGCATCAGTATACTAATTCTAACTTCTTCCTCATGTTTTTTCTTACTTGAACTTCAAACAAATTGCCTCTTCACAGTGCACTTAATGGGCCATGATGACTTGGTAACACAGAGGATGGCATTAAATCAAATACATTTTTTTTTTTTTTCAACAAGTCGGCCGTCTCCCACCGAGGCAGGGTGACCCAAAAAGAAAGAAAATCCCCAAAAAGAAAATACTTTCATCATCATTCAACACTTTCACCACACTCATACATAATCACTGTCTTTGCAGAGGAGCTCAGATACAACAGCTGAGAAAAGTCCCTCCCAGCTGTCACTATCTCAGACCCCTCCTTTAAAGTGCAGGCATTGTACTTCCCATTTCCAGGACTCAAGTCCAACTAAATCAATTAACTGGTTTCCCTGAATCCCTTCACAAAATGTTACCCTCCTCACACTCCAACAGATCGTCATGTCCCAAAAACCATTCGTCTCCATTCACTCCTATCTAACACGCTCACACATGCTTGCTGGTAGTCCAAGCCCCTCGCCCACAAAACCTCCTTTACCCCCTCCCTCTAACCTTTTCTAGGACGACCCCTACCCCACTTTCCTTCCCCTACAGGTTTATACGCTCTCCAAGTCATTCTACATTGATCCATTCTCTCTAAATGACCAAACCACCTCAACAACCCCTCTTCAGCCCTCTGACAAATACTTTTAGTAACTCCACACCTTCTCCTAATTTCCACATTCCGAATTTTCTGCATAATATTTACACCACACATTGCCCTTAGACAGGACATCTCCACTGCCTCCAGCCTCCTCCTCGCTGCAGCATTTGCAACCCATTCTTCACACCCATATAAGAATGTTGGTACCACTATACTTCCATACATTCCCTTCTTTGCTTACATGGATAACGTTTTTTGTCTCCACAGATACCTCAACGCACCACTCACCTTTTTTCCTTCATCATTTCTATGGTTAACCTCATCCTTCATAAACCCATCCGCTGACATGTCAACTCCCAAATATCTGAAAACATTTACTTCTTCCATAATCCCTCTCTCCAATGTGATATCCAATTTTTCTTTATTTAAATCGTTTGATACCCTCATCACCTTACTCTTATCTATGTTCACTTTTAACTTTCTACCTCCCAAACTCGTCCACTAACCTTTGCAACTTTTCTTTAGAATTTCCCATAAACACAGTATCATCAGCAAAAAGTAACTGTGTCAACTCCCATTTTGCATTTAATAACCCATAATTTAATCCCACCCCTCTCCCCAACACCCTAGCATTTAAATCTTTTACAACCCCATCTATAAATATATTAAACAACCATGGTGACATTACACATCCCTGTCTAAGACCTACTTTTACCGGGAAGTAATCTCTTTCTCTCCTACACACCCTAACCTGAGCCTCACTATCCTCATAAAAACTTTACAGCCTTCAGTAACTTACTACCTATTCCATACACTTGCAACATGTGCCACATTACTCCCCTATCCACTCTATCATATGCCTTTTCTAAATCCATAAATGCAATGAAAACTTCTCTACCTTTATCTAAATAATGTTCACATATATGCTTCACTGTAAACACTTGATCTACACATTCCCTACCCACTCTAAAACCTCCTTGCTCATCTGCAATCCTACTCTCTGTCTTACCTCTAATTCTTTCAATAATAACCCTGCCATACACTTTACCTAGTATACTCAGTAAACTTCTTCCCCTATAATTCTTACACTCTATTTTATCCCCCTTCCCTTCATATAAAGGAACTATACATGCTCTCTGCCAATCCTTAGGTACCTTCCCCTCTTTCATACATTTATTAAACAAAAATATCAACCACTCCAGCACTATATCCCCCCCTGCTTTTAACATTTCTGTCATGATCCCGTCAGTTCCAGCTGCTTTACCCCCTGTCATTCTACATAATGCCTCACGCACCTTCCCCACACTCACATCCTGCTCTTCTTCACTCCTAAACGATGTTCTACCTCCCTGGCCAGTACATGAAATTACCGCCTCCCTTTTTTCATTGACATTTAAAAGTACCTCAAAATATTCCCGCCATCTACCTAATACCTCAGCTTCCCATCCCCATCTACTAACTCCCCTACTCTGTTTTTAACTGACAAATCCATTCGTTCCCTAGGCTTTCTTACCTTGTTTATCTCACTCCAAAATTTTTTCTTGTTTTCAGCAAAATTTCTTGACAGAGCCTCTCCCATTCTTTCATCCGCTCTTCTTTTGCACTCTCTTCACCTTTCTTTTACTCTCCATATACTCTGCTCTTCTATTTACACTTCTGTTTTGTAAAAACCTCTCATAAGCTACCTTTTTCTCTTTTATCACACCCTTTACTTCTTCATTCCACCACTCACTCCTCTTTCCTCCTGCACTCACCCTCCTATAGCCACAAACTTCTGCCCAACATTCTAATAGTGCATTTTTAAAACTATCCCAACTCTCTTCAACCCCCCACTACTCATACTTGCACTAGTCCACCTGCCAATAGTTGCGTATATCTCACCCTAACTTCCTCCTCCCTTAGTTTATACACTTTTACCTCTCTCTTACTTGCTGTTGCCATTTTCTTTTTGTCCCATCTACCTTTTACTCTAACTGTAGCTACAACCAAATAATTTTTTTTTATTTTTTTTTTTATTAACACATCGGCCGATTCCCACCAAGGCAGGGTGGCCCGAAAAAGAAAAACTTTCATCATCATTCACTCCATCACTGTCTTGCCAGAAGGGTGCTTTACACTACAGTTATAAAACTGCAACATTTACACCCCTCCTTCAGAGTGCCGGCACTGTACTTCCCATCTCCAGAACTCAAGTCCGGCTTGCCGGTTTCCCTGAATCCCTTCATAAATGTTACTTTGCTCACACTCCAACAGCACGTCAAGTATTAAAAACCATATGCCTCCATTCACTCCTATCAAATACGCTCACACATGCTTGCTGGAAATCCAAGCCCCTCGCACACAAAACTTCCTTTACCCCCTCCCTCCAACCTTTCCTAGGCCGACCCCTACCCCGCCTTCCCTCCACTACAGATTTATACACTCTCGAAATAATGATCTGATATATCAATTGCCCCTCTATAAACATGTACATCCTGAAGCCTACTCATCAACCTTTTATCCACCAATACATAATCCAACAAACTACTTTCCTTACGTGCTATATCATACCTTGTATATTTATTTATCCTCTTTCATAAAATATGTATTACTTATTACCAAACCTCTTTCTACACATAGCTCAATTAATGGTTCCCCATTTACATTTACCCCTGGAAACCCCTACTACTCCCTCCGCAACATTTTTACCCACTTTAGCATTAAGATCCCCAAGCACAATTACTCTCTCACTTGGTTCAAAACTCCCCACACACTCACTCAACATTTCCCAAAATCTCTCTCTCTCCTCTACACTTCTCTCTTCTCCAGGTGCATAAACACTTACTATAACCCACTTTTCACATCCAACCTTTATTTTACTCCACATAATCCTTGAATTTATACATTTATATTCCCTCTTTACCTGCCATATCTGATTATTCAACATTATTGCCACTCCTTCTTTAGCTCTAACTCTATTTGAAACCCCTGACCTAATCCCATTTATTTCTCCCCACTGAAACTCTCCTACCCCCTTCAGCTTTGTCTCACTTAAAGCCAGGACATCCAGCTTCTTTTCATTCATAACATCTACAATCATCTCTTTCTTATCATTCGCACAACATCCACGCACATTCAAACATCCCACTTTGACGGTTTTCTTCTTCTTCTTTTTAGTAAGCTATACAGGCAAAGGGGTTACTAGCCCATTGTTCCCAGTATTTTAGTTGACTTTTACAACACGCATGGCTTACGGAGGAAAGATTCTTATTCCACTTCCCCATGGATATGAAAGGAAAAGCAATAAGAACAAGCACTATTAAGATAAAATCAAAGAAAACTCAGATGAGTGTGTATACATAAACGTGTACATGTTTGCGTAGCGTGACCTAAGTGTAAGTAGAAGTAGCAAGACGTACCTGAAATCTTGCATGTTTATGAGACAGAAAAAGACACCAGCAATCCTACCATCATGTAAAACAAATACAGGCTTTCGTTTACACTCACTTGGCAGGACGGTAGTACCTCCTGGGTGGTGCAATGTTCTCATTGCATTTATGGATTTAGAAAAGGCACATGATAAGGTGGATAGGGGAGTAATGTGGTAGATGTTGCAAGTGAATGGAATAGGTAGTAAGTTATTAAATGAGGAGAGTGAGGCTCAGGTTAGGGTGTGTAGGAGAAACGGAGATAACTTTCCAGGAAAAGTAGGCCTTAGACAGGGGTGTGTGTAATGTCACCACGATTGTTTAACATATTTATAGATGGGATTGTAAAAGAAGTAAATGGTAGGGTGTTGGGGAGAGGGGTGGGATTAAATTATGGAAATCAAATGCAAAATGGGAGTTGTCACAATTAATTTTTGCTGATGATACTGTGCTTTTTGGGAGATTCTAAAGAAAAAAAAAGGTGAGTGGTGCATTGAGGTGTCTGTGGAGACAAAAAATGTTATCCATGGAGGCAAAGAAGGGAATGTACGAGAGTGTAGTGGTACCAACACTCTTATATGGGTTTGAAGCATGGGTTGTAAATGCTGCAGTGACGAGGCGGCTGGAGGCAGTGGAGATATTGTGTCTAAGGGCAATGTGTGCTGTAAATATTATGCAGAGAATTTGTAGTGTGAAAATTAGGAGGTGTGGAGTTACAAAAAGTATTATTCAGAGGACTGAAGAGGGGTTATTGAGGTGGTTTGGTCATTTAGAGAGGATGGAGCAGAACAGAATGACTTTGAGGGTGTATAAATCTGTAGTGGAGGGGAGGAGGGGGTAGGGGTTGTCCTAGGAAAGAATGGAGGGAGAGGGTAAAAGAGGTTTTGTGTGCAAGGGGCCTGAACATGCAGCAGGCATATGTGAGTTTGTTAGATAAGAGTGAATGGAGATGAATGGTTTTTGGGACCTGATGAGCTGTTGGAGTGTGAGCAGGGTAATATTTTGTGAAGAGATTCAGGGAAACCGGTTAGCCAGACTTGTGTCCTGGAGGTGGGAAGTACAATGCCTGCACTTTAAAGGAGGGGTTTGGGATATTGGCTGTTTGGGGTGACATCTAAACTGCCATATCTGGACACCTCTGCAAAGACAGTGATTATGTGTGAATGATGGTGCAAATGTTTCTTTCTCTTTTGGGTGATTCTGCCTCAGTTGGAGACGGCCGGCGTACTGAAAGTTTTTTTTTTTTTTCAAAATTATATTTTTTGTTTTCAATGTCTAGCACTAAATTCAATGTTTTTACATGATGGTAGATTTTTTCTATAGTTCTTTGTACAAAATACAGGCAGAGAAACACTTCACAATATTTACAGAAATTAGTTTTCATTACAAACTATTCACTATGATAATTTTTCTTATGTCTAATGATTGTTCATTTTTTTTTAACACGTCAGCCGTTTCCACCAAGGCAGGGTGACCCAAAATAAATTAAAACCCAAAAAGAAAGAAAAATATTTTCATCATTCAACATTTTCACCATCACTCATACATAATCACTGTCTTTGCAGAGGTGCTCAGATACGACAGTTTAGAAGTCCCTCCAAACTGCCAATATCTCAAACCCCTTCTTTAAAGTGCAGGCATTGTACTTCCCATTTCCAGGACTCAAGTCCGGCTAATATTACTAACATTACTTTCTTTATATTAAAATTTTTTGAAGGTGTGATTTTTACTTGAAACATTCAGCTAGGCAGAGTGCCACATTACACCTTACAACAATGACTCATGAAATCTTAACAACATTGAGTTTTAGGACTCGTCTGCTGTGGGTTTGAGCCCCACCTGTTCTGTGATTTACCTTACAATATAATCATGGATCTCTGAGTTGGTTTTCTGGAAGAGTCCATGCACAAATAGCACCTCCTCTGTGTTTCCTCCTCATTTTTGTAGAAAGAATATTTGAAGGGAAATGGGCACATTTTTTTAGCCAAAATTAATCACTTTCATTAATATGTTGGAGAATTGGTGGAGGTGGCCCCTCGGTACGTTTCTATTGTCTGTTGTATCACAAATAAATGGAGGTCATTGAAGTTTTGCATCTTTGCAGGTTTTCACTTAGAACATATTGTAAGTATTTAGCCTTACCACATCTATGAGATAAAAAAACAGTTTCATAAAACACTTTAAACTTTTTCTGACAATCCACTAATTCAGTTTGTCAACCAAAGACACAGTAACTAAATAACAAAAAAGGCACAATACCGTGACTGGAACAATACACACACAACCCGCACATATAAAAGGGAGGAGCTTACGACGACGTTTCGGCCCGACTTGAACCATTTACAAAGTCACACTAACACACAGAGACGGAGGAAGGGGTATTTATAGGCAGGCAGACAGGGGAGGGTACAAGAGAGTGGGGAAATAATGGAGTAAGTAGTGGAAGTGGTAGTAGTAGTAATAGTAGTAGTGGAGACAGTCATATTCTAGGAAGGGAGCACTGCAATGAGGCTAGCGGCCCGCAAGGGTGGGACGAGAACACAGAGGGAGGAAAGGCGAATAAAATGAAGGACAAATACAAGGCAAAAGAAAAGAAAGAAAGGAAAACCCATAGGAGAAAAAAAGGAGAAGGGGAAGAGATGAAAGGGGAAGGAATCAGGTTAAGTCACGGGTTTTCTGAAGTTTAGAGCATTTAACAATGTAATGAGAGAGGAAAGCATCAACAGAGACAAAGCCAGGGCTAAGATTCATACAGGGAAAGTTGTGTATAAGGGAGGATTCAACCAGGCGGCGACTATGAAAGTTGGACGTAGGGTAGACAGTTTTAGCAGAAGACCAATCAATAGGATGACTGTGATCTCTGACATGACAGAAAAGAGCATTATTAGTGTCGGCAAGCCTAACACTATTTTTGTGCTCCTTGAGTCTGTCAGAAAGAGATCGGCCAGTTTCTCCGAAGTACTGAAGAGGACAGGAGGAGCAAGAAATAGAGTAGACACCAGGAGAATCTGTGGAGGGAGGGAGGTATGAACTAGATTAGTGCGAAGAGTGTTAGTCTGACGAAAGGTAAGTTTGATGTCTAAGGAACGGAGAGAGTTGCTGAGATTAGAGAGACCAGAGATGTAGGGAAGGCAGAGGACTGGAGAGTTCTCAGGAGTAGATGGTTTAGGAGAGAAGAAAGTCCATTTGGCACGAGAGAAAGCAGAGTCTATGAAATGGGAAGGGTAGCCCAGGCGGGAAAATGAATTATGAAGAGTGGAAATTTCTGCTTCAAGAAACTGAGGATCACAGATGCGGAGAGCACGGAGAAAGAGGGAGATAAGAACACTCTTCTTGCCTTGTATTTGTCCTTCATTTTATTCGCCTTTCCTCCCTCTGTGTTCTCGTCCCACCCTTGCGGGCCGCTAGCCTCATTGCAGTGCTTCCTTCCTAGAATATGACTGTCTCCACTACTACTATTACTACTACTACCACTTCAACTACTTACTCCATTATTTCCCCACTCTCTTGTACCCTCCCCTGTCTGCCTGCCTATAAATACCCCTTCCTCCGTCTCTGTGTGTTAGTGTGACTTTGTAAATGGTCCAAGTCGGGCCGAAACGTCGTCGTAAGCTCCTCCCTTTTATATGTGCGGGTTGTGTGTGTAAAGACACAGTGTTTGTTTAACTGATAACTACAAGTGGTTTTTGAATAAGTTCTTCTGTATGTCTGTTCACATTTCTAGTTTGTTTCACTTCATGCCTGTGTAGGGTTGTCAACATTGTTACGTCTCTCTTATCATTACACTGAAATGCCATTATGTGATTAACATGAAACACTTGCATTTCATTTTGAGCTAATGGTTTTTTGAACGATTGCATAAATTTTCTATTTCTTTGCACTGTCTTGCACATTTTTGTTTTTCTTCAAGAAATCACAAAATGAAGGGCTTATGCTCTTCATTGTGTGAATGAAGTATGCACTTTGCCAAGGTACAGTGCCATCATTTTCATGACGACAACAGTAGATATTTCTAAAACGTTTCTGGTATTTTTCTTAAGTTTTTGATTGTGTACACAATATCTAAAACTATACCAGTTTCAGTCATATATCACAAACAGTTTGATACCATAACAATTTATTGCTGAAGGAAAGATATATTACAGAAATAGAGATGATTTTGATTGGTTTGACAATGACAAGTACCTTGAAATTGAGCTCAAAGTAGCGAAAATGTTCAATTTTGACGATGTTCAAGAGTAAACAAATACACCATACATCCAATACACATCAACTGGTGAGTCTAATATTCATGCACAAGTGCTCTGATATTATTTATACCATTTTACAATGATGCAGTTGTATATATACAGTAAATCTTCTATTTTTGTGAGAATAAAATTCAAAATGAAAAACAAAAGTAATGTAAGGGCCGGAGCGTGACTAATGAACAGAGATGTTATTTTAGTGCCAGGAATGTCTGCCTTGTTTATTCTGGACCCTATTTTGAAATTGGCATCGTTTGAAATTTGTGTGAAATTGGCCAAATTGTCATTTTCGACCACTATTTTAGGTAGTTGAAATTGGTAAATAGGCGGTTTCTTGTACTCAATCGATTTTAGTGAACTGGAACATTGGAATTGGCCAAAAATAGGGCTCAAAGTGGGCGAAATCATTGATGCGTAAACATCTTTGAGACCAATAACTTCACGAGACATAATTCCTTAAGTTTTCATTCAAATTTCATACTTTTCGTGTCGTTATGATCGGAAAAGATTCTCTATCATTTCATTAGAAAAAATAATTTTTTTTTTTCTAAAATTTTTGACCCTGAGAACATGTTTCAGAGAAGGCCTGTCGACCCCAAGGGTTAAGGGAGTAAATTCGTTCGGTAATGGCACTTGAGCAGCATTCTGAATGAATTATGACCCGAAACTCGAGGTCCACTGTATTTTGATATATTCTTTTTATGAGCGTGTGGCATGATCATTAGTGTTGCCAAGAATAAATTCATCTGCAACATTTTATCTTTCCTGCTTGTGTCAGGGCCCCTTGGGTGTCATGCCTTGTGGTGTCATGCCTTGTGGTGTCACAAAGCAGGTGGTGGCACCACAGGTCCTGCTGTAATAATACTAAGACCAGTATCAACGAATCACTTTCATTACCCTCTCCCACATCACAGCACCATAGAATAATTCAAGTCTATCGATGCACTACTAGGCCTTTGCAGTACCTGATGGGTTTATGCCTTATTGGTGAATAAAGTATCTTTCTGTCACTTGAATCAACAATATCTGTCTTGTAATCATATTCCTAGCTACTGTTGTTGCTCAAACCGCTAACTTCACTAAACTTTTTCTTGTGTCTTTGTGTACCTAGACCTGATGTGGATACCATTACTATGTCTTGGGTTTATCTTGACATTACCATGAGTTTTTCAGGTAAATCATGACTGAATTCATCTGATTAGGTAAATGAGTAAATATAGTTTTACATATAATTAATTTTTGTTTTATTATGACTGTTATTACATTTAATGAGTGTTGGTACTGATGACAGGTTGTGTTTCTAATGTACCTGTGGAGCATTGACATGGATGCTGTGTTGGTGGCCATGTCATGCTTTGCCTTGCTCTGTGAAGAAGCTGACATCCGTTGTGTGGGATGAGGTCACTGCAACAGTCACCTACCTCCTCCCTAACTATCATGTTTACCAGGAACTTGCTGCTGCCTCCACCATTCTTTCAACAGGTTAACATTATCTGTTTTCAAATCTGATATTTTCTTTGACTGCATGTAGTACAGTATTTCCATAAGTGTTTCACTGTATAATACTGCTGATTGATACGTTTATCAGCATAGCCTTGTCATGTAGATGTTAATTCAGGGGCACACCTTTTATCTCTCTTATTTATATGAACAGATTAATAAATATCTTATACAGCACTCATTTTTTTTTTTTTTTTACTTTCTAGCTGTTTCATTTTTATTTGCTCTCATTTGGTTATGGGTATTTCTTGTAGAACAATACACTATTAATAGTATTCTCTTCACTATGGTGGGTTTTCTCTGAATAGAAATAACTTTTTTTTAATCTGACATATTCAGCATGGCTTCAACACAGCATTTTTGTTCTTGGTTTGAGTCCATAGTGATAATAGTAGAAGTGATGTTAAAGCTAGTTTTCTAGTTTAAAGTCCACTCTCCACTAAGTGGACATTGGACTTTGTAGCGCATAAAGATATGAATGAGTGAGAGGCAGTTTGTTCTGGGAAGAAGGGGTCATCAACGCTCACAAACACATTCAATTGCTTTCAGTGTCAGGCTTTATATTAAACTTCATTCCAGTAGTTTTCAGAATTGTTTCCCCAAAATGTATCCATTTGTGTATACTGTATTTTAATAAAATTTCTAACAGGTCTCTTAGATCCCCCTGTATACAGCACAGTATTTGGGCAAACCTTATATACTTATTATTCTCACATTTTAATGTAATTTAAATTTTGTATATGTATTTCCTGGTGTGTACAATTAGCTTTACCTGGGCATTTAGCCTTATTTATTTTCATTGAATATAAAGTCAGTTTTCCCAAAGTTGTTATCCTGCTTTCATGAGTATTTCCTATTATGATGCTTTTTGGGTTTTATGAACTTTCAAGAGGGTCATTTTATGATCCCGTAATACAACTGACTAATTAAATTTAAAACTTTTTAAGGTGATGAGAGCTAATGAATACGAGCTTCCTCTCTATCCTTGGATCAAACCCGATTCCCTTCCCTTCTGTATGACCCCTACAGACTTTGCCTTTCCTCATGAATAGTGATAATTTATTTAGGTTTGTCTATCCAATATTGATTTGTTTTTAATTTAAAAATATTGAATGTCATATTTTTTTTGGGGAATGTTATTAAGAGATTTTGATAGTTTTTAAACCTGTAAGATAATTATAAAGTTGTAAACAGTGCTTGGGTATTTTCTTACCTCATTTTAGGGGTGTTTATTGACTTTTTTAATGTTTTGGTGATGAAATTGATTTTAAAGGAACTACACTTAAAATTATTAGCACTCTTGCAAATGTGCAGGTACTTATAAATGAAGTTGTATTTTAGTAAATGTGTATGTAAAAATTTGATAAAAGTATTTTTTTTTGCTTCTTGTAGTGGTTATGCATTACAATGAACTCTTGCTTTGTTCCTCTAATGCAGCATCTTTGGAATCCCAAATTTTTATCAACAGCACCATCAGGGTAAGAATAGTATTTGATGTACTTATATATATATAATGTATCGAAAACCCCTGTGAAAAAAAGTAGAATTCCAAGCCTTTGTGATTTCTGCTTTTCAAAGGCTGTAAAAATACAAGATTCCCGAAAGGATATAAGGCGAACTGCACATATTCAGTGCTTTTAGGGAACTTATAATCTTGGCTTATAAACCGTGATTGTTTTGGAACAAATTGAATTAAACCTCATCTTTTCAATAACTTTGGGAAAAACAGTCTGAATATGACAGAATTAATATTTTCATTAATACTCAATAATACTAACTAAATTTATGCTGATCTAAGATGAGTTAAGTAGGATTATGCTTTTTTTTTTTTTTTTTCAACAAGTCGGCCCGCCTCCCCCCGACGGGGTGACCCAAAGAAAAAAAACCCCCAAAAAGAAAATGCTTTCATCATCATTCAACACTTTCACCACACTCATACATAATCACTGTCTTTAGGTAGCTCAGATACGACAGCTGAAAATTTTTCCCCCCAGCTGTCACTACCCCAGCCCCCTGGCAAGGTTAAGTTAGGTTTCAGTTAAGTGCAAAAATTAAAAATTGTTTACTACGTTAATTCACATAAAATATATCGAGTACATAAGGTAAAATTTTTTTAAAAATATTTCCAAAAATTTAGCTTGTTTAATGACCCATAACATGACCTGCCAAGTTTCTGGGCTCTTTTTTTCTCATTAACATGTAAGATGTCAGGTAAATCTTGTCTTACTTTTATATCAAATATATGCTCACACTAAAAAAATATATGTGAAAAATTCACAACAAGGACCCCAAAACTTAGTAATTCTTCTTATAAATTGCTTAATTTATATAAATTATTTGTCAGAAAAATAAATTACTGTATGAATATTTGCTAATGATGCCATAAAGTTTTGAAATGTTAAAATCAGAATTTCTACTAATCCCTGCAAAAACTTTGATAAATTTTGCAATAGGAATGGCATATGGATGATAGACTTTTCCCTTTAAGTGGACACCACTGTATACAATCATATGGGCAACTAGGCACACTGTATGAACTATGTACAATAATTATAATCTTTTGAATTAACCACATCCCTTTTTAGTTGTCTTGGCCTCCCAAAAAAATCCTGACCTTAATGTTGCCTTTCCCTCATTTTTATGATGTACCTCACCCTGAAACATTTAATATGATAGGTTAAAAAAAGAATGACTAGGTGGGGTATTATTGAAGGTGTAAACAGGTAAAAGGGATAACAAACAGACAAACTGTTGTAAATTGAGAAGAGAAAGAGATCGGGAGTAAATGCTATTAATGTCTAAGGCAACAATGTTTTTTTAGAAAATGTTTTTCTGCAGATTGAGGTTTATCAAATCATTGACAAAACTCAATCTTGAGTGCAATGCATAAAGTAAAGGCTTTTGCATTGTTTTTCCATAT
>WNWK01038869.1:0-17722 GCA_009830355.1 Cherax destructor
TCTGGACCGTGATGATGCGAGTGCCGCTCTTGAGAGCGTGAAATGAGATGTTTTGACCAACATGGCGTAGTAGAGCCTTACCAATACTATGGTCTGAAAGATAGGTATTAGGAGAAGTTGGACGAAGAGTAAAAACTTTGTCCATTGAGTAGTTTGAAACAGAGAGTTTAAGGGAGTGAGTGACGAGCTGGTCGTTTCTGCGATGAACGAGAAGGGAGTGTCGAATCGTCATGTGTGGTCTTGGTCGTTTTTGTGTGGGACCGGGGTGGTCCGATGGGAGACGGGCGAGCGATTCGAAAATTGCCGCACCGTCGAGGAGAAGCCGGAATCAAGGTCAGAGAAGAGCGAAGGTCAGACGTATCGAAAGGGCCAGTCGGGACCCTGGTACCTGAAGCAGGTGACGAACCAGCACCAGCAAGAGGTACAGGGGCATGAGAGGTGTCCAAAGAGTCATCCGTTAACGAGGCAGGGTCAGTACTGGGTGCGGTATCAGGAAGGGGCCCGGGGTAGTGGGTTCATGGATTGGGTCAGCCATGGTTAGTTACTTCTTTCTTTTTATTTTTAAGAAAAAAAGAAAGAAGAAAAGAAAATAAAAATATAAAAAAGAATAAAAAAGGGGAACGTGGAGGAATAGGTCCTAGGAGGAATGAAAGGGAGCGCAAATCCCCTCCGTGCCCAAGAGGACCTCAACACCGCAAGTAGTGCAGATGCTGCATGGAACCCGTGCCATACCCTAACCTTCACGCCAGTAAACCAGCAATCTGGGATAGCAACCTCACATCCACCGAGCCATCTCCGCGGACAAAAGAGGGCGGCCGGATATCCGCCACAAAGCATACCGCCTTCGGCCACCACCCCGGAATCGAAAGGTGGCCTCCAGAGATACACCCGTCGCCCGAAAGATACCCAAAGCCACCCCCGGGTGACCGGAGGGATCGGGACATCCCCAGGCGATCCAGATTCCACGGCAAACTACACCACCGCCAAGGACCTCAACGGAATGGGATGGACTACGATACCCTTCCCCCTACCTAGGAACTAGAATGCCTGAGGAGAGAAGCTCCCAGGGTAAAACTGGGAAGGAAATAAGGGAGGGATGAGGAGGAGGAGGAGGAAAGGGAAAAGGGAGGATGGGGGAGATGGGAAAAGGGAGGGGGGATTGGGGGGTAATTAGGTTCGGTCTGAGGAAGAAGACCAAAAGGTCCAATTCCTCAGACCGATAGCCTCTTTACCACGTCAAGGAGCCCCCCTTAAAGAGGAAGTGCTATACAGTGAATGAAAAATAGCAGGTAATCAGGTTCGATGCAGGGAAAAAGAGAGTAGCCCCAGTACCTAAGGATCGAGAACCTTTCACCAGAATCAAGGAGCCGCCTGTCAAGGGTGTTACTCTTGAGAAAGATGAGTAGTAGGACAATATAGCAGCGGAGTTATAGGTGGAGTGAGACTTTAAAGAGTTATAATTAGGGTAAGAGGTATAATGAGTTATAGGTCGGGCGTCGTTTAATAAGTAATAGGAGGTCGAGAGGTTTAATAGTTATAGAAAGGAACAAAAAGGCGCAATACCGTGACTGGAACAATACACAAATAACCCGCACATAGAAGCTTATGAAGATGTTTCGGTCCCACTTGCACCATTTGCAAGTGACTTGTAAATGGTCAAAGTCAGACCGAAACGTCGTCACAAGATTCTCTCTCTATGTGGAGGTTATTTGTGTAAGAGTTATAGATGGAGCGAAAGGTTTAATAAGGAGTAACAGCTACGGAGCAACCCAGTTACAGTAGACGGTTACAGCAGCAAGAGAAAAACTAGTGAAAGGACTGTAGTTCACTTGGGAGAGAAGAGATGCTGGCTTCTGAAACACATACTTGCGTTTATGAAACACACACGCATGTATGCGTGAATAACGAATCCATGTGTAACACATATAGGGGTGTGTAACACACAGGCGTTCATAAAATATGAGGAATGTGTAACACATAATGGAATGTATAACATACAGACGTCTGCAACTTATACATATGTGCATAATGTGCATAACTAATCCATGCGTAATGCATATAGGCATCCATAACGTACAAATGCATGTATAACATACTGCTCGTCTATCACATGCAATTGTGTATAAAATATGCAAGCGTGTATACTGCATACAAGCATGTATAATACATGCAAGCGTGTATGACACGCTTGTGTAGAACACACATATTTGCATGTATTATATACACCTGTATGCTTTATACATGCCTGTATGCGTTACACACGCTTGCATGAGATATACAAGCAATGTGTTATACAAACACTTATATGTTATGGATTCCTGTATGGGCTATACATGCATGCATGCATGCTCTATATAAGCACGTATAACACATACAGGTGTGTACTACCCAAGCGTGTAAAACACTGGCATGTATAACAAGCGTGCATAACACATTCAGTTGTGTAAAACACAAAGCCATGAAGAACACGTGCGTGTATGTGTAACACACGCTGTGATATAGCGCAATTTTGCCGCTGGTCTCGACACCAGGTCATGTGGTTTGCATAGTGGTCTTAAGGCTGATCCTTACAGTATTGTAAACCCAAAATAGTTAAACGGGCTGATCCTTACAGAGAGGTCCCCCGCTATCTGCTTATCTCTCTCTCTCTCTCTCTCTTCTTCTCTCTCTCTCTCTCTCTCTCTGTGTCTCTCTGTCTCTCTGTCTCTGTCTCTGTCTCTCTCTCTGTGTCTGTCTTCTCTCTCTCTCTCTCTCTCTCTCTCTCTCTCTCTCTCTCTCTCTCTCAGTGAATAAATTTTGCAAGGTTTAATGGTAAACGTTTTAAAGACTTCCAGATGGCTTGAAAATTAAAGAAATTCTGCGAAATGAGTTTCCTTTCTGCCCCTTAATTATGTGCGAGGCGGGAATGACTTTAATGCTTCGGGTTATTAAAGTGTGGCTGAATTTGCATATAACTTTCGTTATATTTCCAGAAAAAAATGAAAGCGGCAAAACTTTGAACATGTTTTCTCGCACTGTGATGAATAATTCAATTATTTATCAGTTATCATCCGAGACTATGGATAGCGGGGGTGAGCTGCTTAGCAAGGTGTGACCTGGCGAAGGTATGGTCACTGGTCACAGTAGACAGGAGGATGGAACAACACACGGTGAGACTGGGCACAGTATGGGTCTTTCCTGCAATATTGTGGAATGCTAGAGTAGGTTAAATTTTGTTGGACGTGTGTCACACGCCCATATAGGCATGCCCACCCCTGACCAGCAAACTAGCAGTTTAAGGATAGACCAGTCGGAGGCCCACAGCTATGCTAGAACTGCCTGGTTAAACTCAGTGAATCACAAGGAAGTCGGTAAAACTTGTGAAGCGATGTCGGAGACTCGTAGAACAACACTGGCAGACTTACCTTAAGTCTGGTTGCCCACCATTCTCACTGTCACTCTCTTGCTTGTATCTTACTTTTTGTACATAGTTTATATATATTGTGCATATTCTCGCATTTGCATGTGGTGACGAAAATATATTAATTATTTACTGTTTTGCTGCCTTTTTGCTCATCCTACCTTGGGCGTCGTGCCGACTCAGTTATGCTCAAGTGTGTTTGTAATAAATATAAAAGTTTTCTTTTTAAATCATGCATATCAAGTAATATATGTTCGGAATCCCCTTAATATAGTATTGGGAATATTGGCTGAAACTATGGATTTTTTAGAAATTATATGAATAGGACAGGACATAATGGGTTTCACAGTATATTTGATAGGTTGTACTATAGGAATTTTGATAATATTGGTGAAATATTAGTAATAAAACATTTAACCTAAATTAAGTTAGAACCTAAAGATGCTGGTGATAATATCAAATAGTCTCAGTAAGTGAAATTTGTGTGTTTGGTAGAGTATAGTGTAAGAATTTTGAAATTACTGGTAAAAGTAATGCCTACAAAACCCCTGTAATTTTAAGAATATTCGCTGAAGTCTCTGAATTTTAATATTGAGATTATTGGTAAAATCTTAATTTTTTTGGAAAATTTTATTTAGTTAGGATAGATTAGGTTTCCTGGGCCTGTATCTAGATATATTTTTTTCTATTGATACCACTTATGATTAAACTGAGATTACTGATTAAACTCTGAAATGATTTAGACTTTCTTTAAGAACAATCTCTGAACTCGGAATTCGATCTAGTATTGGAGGGGTTAGATAAAATTAGGAAAAATATGGTAAGGTTAGGTGATAATGTGAATATTAGGGAACTTAGTAAATATATTCACTATTACTGAAGAAACTGTTAAGTCTCTCAGTTTGTTCTGTATATGCTGGGTAGAATAAGAATAAAATATTGCAAATAGTGAGAGTAATGCTATAAACTTTCTTATTGAAAACATCTATGTCGATAATTTTAAAAGTTCTATTTATATAGACTTATTTAAATCAAAACTTTGACTTCATCCTAGCAAGATAAGTTAGGTTCAGTTAGGGTGAACTATCTACTTTAGGATTAGGTTCGGTTAGGAGACGTTAACCCTTTTTAAAGCCATGATCCGTGCCGTAGTTCCACGTGATGAACTCGGCTCACTGAGATAAGCTGTGAGCGGTAAATTTTGGCCTTGATATGAGGGAATGGGTCTATGTGGTAAGTGTGTGCACCATATAAAAAAGATTCTGCAGCACCCAGTGAGTGAGGGAAAAAATGCGACCGTGTTTTTGGTTAAAATCAGCGAATTTACGGTGTATTTTTGTATGATTTTTTATGGTTGTATTCACGGTTTCTTGGTCTTATTTGATAAATGGAATATAAGTACAGAAATAAAAATTATTTTAATTGGTTTTAAGACTGAAAAAGGCTTGAAATTGAGCTCAAAGTAGCGAAAATATTTGATTTTTGCCGATGTTCAAGAGGAAACAAATCATATCACGTGTCAAATACACGTTAAAAAATGCGCTGATATTGTTTATACACTTATTACATAACAGTAAATCTTCTATTTTTTTGGTGTGAATAAAAAAATCATTGTGTTAATAAAAAAACAAATGGAATTCATATGTAAAACCTAGAAACGTAACTAGTGAAAAGGGAAAATGATATTTTAGTGCCATGAATGCCTGCATTGTTTATTCTGGATCCTATTTTGAAACTGGAATATTTTATAACCAATTTCTGATCACTTCGTTGGGTAATTGAAATAGTTGATTGGCCGGTTTTTTTACTCAGTCGATTAAATAGAAGGCATACTAGCGAAAAAGCTAAGAATTCGGTCGACTGAAACAATGTAATTGGCCTAAAATATTAGTAAAAAATGGGCAAAATCGTCGATGCGTAAATCTCGCTGACAGAGCAAAATTCGCGGACCCTGTGGACAAGTTTCAGATGGGGGGTCTGGACCCTGAAAGGTACTCGACAAATATGGGGCAAATGGCTAATGTCCAGTTGATGGTTTGACCCACTTTAGCGTGTGAGATATTTACTCCAACGGGGATGTGTATCTGGTAATGTCTTAGCATCCGTAGCGAGATGGAAAAGTTGTTACCCAAATTTGGGAGGTTGTATATTACCTATGTAAGTGTCAAAGAACTCCGATGTTGGTAATTAGGCGAGTCTGTAAAACGGCATTTACTTAATATTTTTGAAACAGTGGGGTGAAATGTTCAAGATTGATGGATGCTTAAAAGAAAATTTGGGTGATATTGACAAACCTGCGAGGAAATGGTCTGATGATCAGTTCATATTCTAAAAGAAAATATAAATAACTAATTTATTTATACCTTACGATTTATATCTTACATAAATCACGAGGTATGACTCAGGATTTTTTTTTTATTTTTTATTAATAAAGCGCTAAACCTATTTGGGTTATTCAGCGCAATACTTTGTGGAGGTTTGATCCTCCGTCTGCTGGGCGCGAGACAGACACGCTCTCTATTTGTACTCACCTATCCTTATGACTCAGGAGAAATGAATCACGAGATATAAATCATTCGATATAATAAATTCGATATAAATCGTTCGATATAAATCATTCGATATAAATCATGAGATAGTAATCACGGGATATTAGTCATGAAATATTAATCATAAGATACAAATCATAAGATATAAATCATAATATATAAATCATAAGATATAAATCATAAGATATAATTCATAAGATATAAATCATAAGATATAAATCATAAGATATAAATCATAATATATAAATCATAAGATATAAATCATAAGCCATTTAGATATTAATCATAAAATATTAATCATAAAATATTAATCATAAAATATTAATCATAATATATTAATCGTAAGATATTAATCATAATACATTATTCATAAGATATTATTCATAAGATATTAATAAAATCTTATGATTTATTTCTTATGATTTACATCTTTTAACCAGTTGGTACATTACTCGAACGTTGTAAAATACGTTATGATCAATGAAGAAAAATGCTCCCGGAATTTGAACTATTTAAGCATTATCTAAAAGCGACAGAAAAATGCAGTGTTGAAGAATATTATATTAAAAAAAACAATTCAAAATATAATATGGTGGGGTTATACTTGAGTGGGTTAGTGAAAATAGCAGTCTTTAGTTTTTTGCCATTTCCGTAGGTATATATTAATATCCTTCGGATGAAGGTGTCTAGTTTATGAAAAGGGTAATGGATATGTAGAATATCTATGCAGTAAAAGGCCCTATATGACGTAAATATAGAACTCCAAAGCATGATGAAGGCAATATGGACCATTTTGCTTGCTCGTGTCATGATTATTTAGTGCAATATAAAATGGAAAATAATAAAGACAGAAATAATGGTGTTACAGTTTCTTTATCAATGGTACCACGCATACAGTTGTAAAAATATAAAGGATTTATATGTCAGATGCAAAATAAGAAATTAAGAAAATTCGTTTGATACAGATATTTATACAAACTTTAACAAAACATTGAGCAAAAACAGTAATTTAACTTTTTTTTAACGCTATTTGAGGGGTCATTAAAGTGGGAATTTATGCGCTCTTGGACAAATTAAAAATAATATAAATGATTATGTGATTTGTTGATTTTGAAAAAAAGGGAAATGCAAACTGTAAAACATCTTGGTATGTGTAGATAAGTAAGCAATTTTCTTGAGAAGACTTTTTTGAGGGGAAAGGGGAGAATCATTTATCGAAGGCGATCTTAACCAACTTGAGAAAAAGTTGTGCAATTTTGTAATGGAGTATGTAGTCCAAGTGAATTTTGATGTAAACACAGAAGCCTCATTTCAACAGGGTTTTGATGTGCTTTTCTTTCACAAACGGTATAATGAACTTTCTTGGAATTATATATTTAAAATGCTCATTCCCTATGACGAAAATAAAGATCCCAGTCTGGGCGAGTGAAACTAATGAATTAATGGCTGCATATTGATTCAAAATTAATATGAGCGAGGGTCACTTAATTATTGGGAACCTTTAACTGGTTGCCTCAATTTCTTCTTCTTGCAACTTTTCATTTTTCTCTCATAACACACAGCTTCATCCCACTGGCTTCAGATTATCAACACTGGTGTACGGTAATTAAGGGAAAATTCTTGGCATGTGAGTAAAGCCTTGGAGCTGCCTACGTGCAGTAGTGTGCATATTATTTGGGACAGTGACTAAATAAGACATTTATTTGGAAAATTAATGTCTATTTGAAAAATACACGGCAATGACATGAGAAATAATTGATTTAATAAGAGACATGACTATCCTTTGCTTTTATAAGCATAGATGCACTTTTTGGCACAGATCTGACGAATGTTGAACACTCTTTGGCAAGGTCTTCGTCGTTGTATCAGGTCCTAATAACAGGAGCAACAATTATTTGAACAGTTCTGTATCGCGATCCTGCGTTTGGTAATTGCCTGTAGATTCTCAACTGGACTGAGGTCGGGATAGTTTCCAGGCCAATTTAGAACGCTTAGCCCTCTCTCTTCGAAGAATGTCAGCATTTTTCTGGTTTGTGGCATGGAGCAAGATCCTGATTGAAAATGCCTTCTCCATCAGGAAAGTCTCTATCCACAATGGGAAGCAAAGGAGTTGCCGGGAGTGCCTTGTATTTGTCACAGTTCATCAATAACAAGCCGTCAAAGGCCTTTAGCAGTAAATCTACCCCAAAACATAGGTGGATGCTCTGGAGCTTGGTGAATGTGTCCATTCCGAAGAGGTTCGCCTTTGCTCCGTCTCACTGCCACTGATCTGTACCCATGTACTCCAAAATGCGCCACATCTGAAACTATAATTTTTCTCCATTCATCTGTCGACCATCCCTAATGATTGAGTGCTCACCGCAGCCGGTTTTTCTTAATAGCAGCAGTTAATAATTGTTTATTTTCCTGCCTTCTGGCAGTTCTGTCAACTTCAAGGAACCAAATCTTTCTGTAGATCTTTGCTGGTTTTCTTGATATCCTTCACACTATTTCTTATGATAACCTTGTCATCGTGAAGTGTTGTCTTGCATTTTGTTCCGCATCTTCATCGACATAGAGCTCCACAGTCACCAGTATCGTCAGCTCTCTCCAGAATCCGACCAACTGTTGACTTTGCTAGGCTCAAATTTTCGGAGATCTAATACTCAAATGAGCACGTTTTCTAACAGCAACAATACTGCACTTTTCCTAGGTTTAACATACATGAATTTCAACCGTAAACATGAAATGAAGAGGAGAATTTGGAGAAACTACATTCACTCATGGAGCACGCTCGCAGGAATAGCCTTACAGAACAACAGCTGTTGTAACACTGACGAGTGTCACAGCTGTATGGTTGCCAAAAGTTGGAAGCAAACTCTTGTGAAAAAAATAAGCCAAACTACATTAATTAAGCCAGAGACTAAGACATTATGAGATAATCACAAAGTTTACTTTACCTTAAGGAAAATTTGAAATAGCACTAGGTTGTTGTACGTTCCTGAAAATGCACTTCATTCACACCCAGACTTTTTTTTCCATCAAGTCTTTGTTACTAGTGATAAGCATGACGAATATTTTCTTCAGGATTTCAGTAGATTGCAGGTGAGCTATAAGGAGTTTCACTACCAACATGACGGGCTTCTGCTAGTTTCTACATAGAGACAAATGCGTAAAGTCAAATGGTTAAAATTTTTAAATATTTTCTATTTCCAGCAAGAATATGTTTCTTAATATCACTGAAGAATTATTTAGCAATTACTTAATAAATAGGAATAAGTTTTCAATGACTCATTACCTGTGCTGAAAATTTTCATGGAACATGATTAATAAACAATTATTTAAATTATATATTTTTTCAATTAAGAAAATATCCTGACTTGCTAGCTCGGTTTCAGCTTCAAATTAGAAATTAGCATACACATATTATAAAAGAACACCAAAATTTATTTCTGTAGCAGATCGACCATATTTGGTTTTCAAGCGTAATGCGCCAAGCCCTTGTTAAAAACAGACAAGATTCTGGTCGCTCAGTAAGCTGGACATCGCAACTTTAAATTGCTAATGAGTGAAATGGAAAACCAGAAACGACACTGCACTGTTTATTTTAGTCTAGGTAATTCACATGTTTTGCTAACTTCAGCGAAAGGGAATTGTGTACGCGTGTGTGTGTGTGTGTGTGTGTGTGTGTGTGTGCATTTATATACTTGAATTTCACTCTCCGCCATCGTCGAATTAGAAGGCAGCTTTTTTGAACGTTTGAAGCCAAGCATCAGAGGGTTTTAGAACTTGTCACAGCAAATCCAAGATGTTAGGAAGAGGTCTTACACCTTTGCTCATATTGCACCTGAATATGCTAATTGTTCCCATAATCTTGACCTTTGTTACCATTCACAAGAATTTAAAATTTGAAAGCTACCGGATGAGGTTTTTAGTGTTATGAACGAAACAAAGTATGAGAGATGGAAGAAAATAAATCGGGGCTATATAATAATAAAAATAAAAATAATAATAATGATAATAATAATAATAATAACAATAATAATAATAATCATTCACTGCGTGTTATCCCCGGGAACATGTACACAAATGCACTTCTGAGTTTCAAGTTACTGCACAGAAACCAATTTGATTAATAAATTTTCAATATCAGAACTATAAACACATCTTAAAATTAAGGCGACACATCGCTTCAGAAGACTGCAACAACACTCAAAGTTTAAAGCCGATCAGTAGAGGCTTTTTTAGGTTATTACACAGAATCCGGCAAAATATGAAACCTCACAGCCTAAAGCCAAAAAAATTGACGCTTTTAACAAAAGTTTTATTTTAATAGGAGAAACGAGTTAGAGATATTATTTATTTAGTGCCTGTAGAGCGGGAATTATTCAAATTCGATCCAAGGAAGAAGAGGACAAGTCCAGCTTCTTGGATCAAAATCCCTTCGTCAGCATCAAAGCAAAATACATTAATAAAAAATGAGGCTATACCATTTCGACACTGAAAAGAGAAAAATGGCACCAACACTCCATTAACAAAACCTTTCTACTTAGGATACACGATTTTTTAAAATTTGATGCCAAATGGGAAGAGGTTCTCTTCAGCTAATGCAAAGAAAAAAAATCTGGGAATAGTCTTTGTAAAATTGTCTACCGGGCAGCCATGCATGCAAACAATCCCGTGAACCTTGATTCTGATACACTTGCAAAATATTTGAAGGTGATCGAACAAAGAATCTTCCAGTTATAAATGAAAATTTGGGAAAAACACTTTAAAGAGAATGTTCAGAAAAAAAGAAAACTCATTACTTATTAAATTTAAAAATGACAAAGCGATTTTATTTTTTTGTCAGATTTCTTTTCACATTTATATTCCATTACAAATTAGCAATAATTCAATAAAATCCTTCAAATTAACACACGCACACCAACGTTTATGGTTAGAAACCAAACAGAAGAGGCATTCTCTAGTTATCACAAGGAAACTAGTAATAAATACACGGGGAGCTCTAAACCTGTAGGAATCTTACAGCTGCTGGGAAAATGGGAGGCACTCCGGTTTGTCCTAAGGGGAGTACAGGTCCGATTCATTGGATCAAAAGAATAATGTCGTTCACAGTTTTGATTTATCGAGAGGAAAGGGCTAAACTTAAAGATGTCATATAGCGACTACGGAATGGGAGGTAATTAGGTTTGAAGGAAGCAAGGGGCGGTAATGTAAGAAACTTCAAGCTGTCGGCATAGGTTCCGTAGACTGGTTTAAGTCCTACCTTAGCAACAGGCCACAGATTGTCAAAATCAACAAAACAGAATCGAAACCCCTGCCGATAGCATGTTGAGTTCCCCAAGGTAGTATTCTGCGTCTTAGAAGTATTGACGCAAACTCCACCTTCATGGATCAATACATTTATGTTATGCGAAATATTATTATACCATTTCAAGTTTAAAATAGCACAATGGCACCTCCACATTTAGTTAAGATTACTAACCATCTTCTAAGTAGGTTAGGTGAGAACAAAAATCTGAAGCTGATTGGAATAGGCTTTCTGAAGTTGTTACATGGAAATCAATTTCGGTAATACGAAAGTGTTTAAGGTAATTAGAGGATGACGGTAACACTAACAGCGTGGTGGCAGCTCTGGCACAAAAATTTTAAGTCATGACTTAATTCTCGAGTTAAGACTAAAGTCGAGACATAAGTCTAGACCTACGTCTTTCTTGGAACAAGTGTCACTCACGTGCATCAACGCAAAATAAATAAATTATATAAAATAATGCGATACTATTTCCAATTTGAAAATGACACCTAATTACTTAACAATAAATTTCTTCTAAATAGAATACCTTTTAAAAAAATAATTTCTAAAGGTATATCATAGAAACTAATTTCAAGAAGCGCTGGTCACAGACCGGGCCGCAGGGGCGTTGACCCCTGGAACTCTCTCCAGGTATACTCCGGGTATATCTAGTAATAGATGACCAGGGTTGAAACATTTAAGTCTATTATATAAGGTGTTCTGAAGTTGTAATAAAAAAACCTTGTAGGAAGTTTCTGGTAAATAAGACCACTGTACTCAACAGTGTGGCAGCTCACACATTAAATCGTACAGTATTTAAAGGTTAACTAATCTCGGGAAAATTAATAACACTCAATTCAACCGGCGGGGATTGAACTCGTGGCGAGTGAGTCGTAAAACTCCAGGCCAGCGCGTAAGCCACTGGGCCAGCTGGTCCAGTGGCTTACTGCGAGGTGAACAGTGGCAGTAGATGTAAGGAAATATTCTCAGTGTTCTCACCCGTATCAGTGAATGAACGCCAGTACAGGGTTCATTCCCTGGTACGGGCTTCAGGATCGAAATATTTAAATGATTTCATTTAAACTTCAAATTTGCATCTAAACATACTATTCTATTAGTGTCTTATGAAAAGAATTAAGTTTAATGTTTTGAAGACTTTTTGGGCCTCAATAAGAAAGTTAACTTTGCTTTCCGAAATAAACACGCCAGGGTTGAAAATTTTAAGACGATTAGAAGAGACATTATTTATTTATCACAGGGAATCAGATTCCAGATTTAAAAAAAAAAGTAAGCAAACTGAACATCATGGGTGTTATTAAGCCTTTCAGAAGAGGTAGACTAGAGGAAATAACGTAATTATGTGGGAATTAAAATATAAAATTATTTTACATTAATTTGTTTGATTTGCATGTATGCGCGTACACCTTTGAATTTCACTATCCGCCGGTGCTGAATTAGAAGGCAAAATTTTGAAGCCATACCGCAGAGATTTTGAAGTTATTGAAGCCATTGCAGGATGTTCAGAATTGGTTCTACGACTTTGGTCATAAAACACCTGCACTTGCCAGTTGTTTGTAGAATCTTAAATTAGTTACCGTACACCAGCGTTGAAAATTTGAAGCCGATCGAAAGAATCTTTCTAATGTTATGATCGAAATAATAACGAAAAGGTGGATGAAGAAAAATGAAAAATAAATCTGACAGTCGTTTATTAGTTATCCCCGAAGGGGAACCTTAAGTCTACCATACAATTGACTTGGTGTACAGAACTGTCTTATTACCATATAATTCTTAAATTATCTCTAGTCCCCTTGTACCTAATTAAAGGAACTATGCATGTTCCCTGTTAACCCTTAAGTATATACATCCTTTCATCAATATTCTGAACAAATACATCAACGAGTCAAAAATATTTCCCCTCCATTCCACTGCTTTTAACAATTAAGTCTTAATTCGTCTGTTTTATCGCTTTTAATTATATCCAGTACGTCACATATTTCTCCTTCATTCACCGTTGCCTCTTCTTTACTCCTACCAGATCTTTATTCCTCCCTCACCAATGTATGAAATCACCAACTCTCCAACATTTAAGAACCCATTAAAATATTTTCTCCATCAAACAATTCCCTACTTTTTTTATCCGTAAGGTTTATTACTCGAGCAAAATTTGCTGATAAGCAAGTACTATCAGTACCACATATATAAAAAATAATTCATTACTAGTCAGACGGAGCATCAAAAATCGTAATATAAACATGAAAAACTGCGCTAGATAATTAAAGAAACAAATGGCTGCACTGTAGAGTTGTGTCCAAAAGATGAGAAATTTCGTCAGCCGCACCTTGAAACTTGCTAAAATTAATTAAGAGTTGTTTGAACTTCATCTGAACGCCAGGAGGCAATAATATGCTAATGTGTTTAATGTGGCTAGCCTGCTGGCCTTAGTTATTTTGACAGATGCACGTGTGTGTACTCTCTTGCATGTACTCGTGTGTGTACTCTCGCTCACTCACTCCTGTTTGTATTTAAATGTGTATACCCAGGAGTGCATATTCATCTGAGATAAATATGTATTCTCTCTTGCATGTACTCACGATCATACTTTGTGTTCTCTTCTTTTATGTACTTAAATGTGTATACTCATCAGGTGTGCAAATTCATCTGTGATAACTAGTATTTGTGTATTCACCTGTATGTACTCGCTGGAGTTAGCATGACTCTGTTTATTCATTTACGAGTTCCAGTTATATGTTCTTAACTATTCTGGCTACAATAACATAAAATACTGCTAGTTGGGCTAGTACACCAAACGGAGTAGAATGAAATTAGCTCAGAGGCGTCCACACCACCGTATGTTCTGGGATGACGGGTACAACATCCAGCTTGGCTGCATGCGTCATTTTTTGAGAATTATGTGGTCCCGTGGACTAGAGCGTCATCTGTCTTTCGCTCACCATGAGGCGGGACAAAGCAGCATGGGTTCGACTCCTTGGCTAATCGTAGTGTTGTTATTGATCAATACCACTCGTTCGTGGGTACAAATTATATATATATATATATATATATATATATATATATATATATATATATATATATATATATATATATATATATATATATATATGCAAGACAAGCACTATGAAAAATAGAAGAATTCCAAGCGCTTTCTGACTACTCACATTATCAAGGAACTATGATAATGTTCCTTGATAATGTGAGTAGTCACGAAGCGCTTGGAATTCTTCTATTTTTCATAGTGGTTGTCTTGCATATTTTGATATCACCTGTTTACTGTGATCTTTTTGCATATATATATATATATATATATATATATATATATATATATATATATATATATAAGAGAGAGAGAGAGAGAGAGAGGGAGAGAGAGAGTAGGTTGGTAGACAGCAACCACCCAGGGAGGTACTACCGTCCTACCAAATGAGTGTGAAACAGAAGCCTGAAATTGTTTTGCACGATGGTGGGATTGCTGGTGTCTTTTTCTGTCTTACAAACATGCAAGGTTGCAGGTATGTCTTGCTACTTCTACTAACACTTAGGTCACAATACACATGCATGTACTAACCAATCTGGGTTTTCTTCTATTTTCTTCTTAGTTCTTGTTCTTGTTTATTTCTGCTTATGTCCATGGGAAAGTGGAACAGAATTTCTTCCTCCGCAAACTATACATGTCGTAGGAGGCGACTAAATGCCGGGAGCAATGGACTAGTAACCCCTTCTCCTTTATAAGTTACTAAAAATAAGGAAAAGAAGAACTTTACAAAATTGGGATGTTTGAATGTTCGTGTATGTAGTGCAGATAATAAGAAAGAAGTGATTGCAAAGGTTATGAATGAAAAGAAGTTGGATGTCCTAGCCCTAAGCGAAACAAAGCTGAAGGGGGTAGGGGAGTTTCGGTGGAGAGAAATAAATGGGATTAAGTCAGGAGTATCTGACTAAGGAAGGGGTAGCAATGTTGAAGAATCAGTTATGGAGAGAGAAGAGGGAATATAAATGTATAAATTCAAGGATTATGTGGATTAAAATAAGGGTCGGATGTGAAAAGTGGGTTATAATAAGTGTGAATGCACCTGTGGAAGAGGAGTGTAGAAGAGAGATTGAGGTTTTGGGTGATAGGCGAGTGTGTAGGAGCGTTTGAGCTAAGTGAGAGAGTAATTGTGGTAGGGGACCTAAATGCCAAAGTAGGAGAAGCGTTTAGAGAGGGTGTGGTAGGTAAGTTTGGGGTACCAGATGTAAATGATAATGGGGAGCATTTGATTGAACTTTGTATAGAAAAGGGGTTTGGTTATAGGTAACACTTATTTTAAGAAAAAAAGAATAAATAAGTATACAAGATATTATATAAGGCTTAATGACAGTAGTTTGTTGGACTACACATTGGTAGATAAAAGACTGTTGGGTAGACTTCAGGATGTACATGTTTATAGAGGGGCCACAGATCACTTTTTAGTTGTAACTACAGTGAGAGTAAAAGGTTGATGGGACACAAGGAAATTGGAAACAGCAAGTAAGAGAGAGGTGAAGGTTAATAAACTAAAGGAGGAGGCAGTTAGCGTAAGATATAAACAACTGTTAGAGGATAGATGGGCTAGTGTGATAATAGGCAATGTGGTAGAAGATGTATAGTGTAAGTTTAAAAATATAGTGTTAGAATGTTCAGCAGAAGTTTGTGGTTACAGGAAAATGGGTGCGGGAGGGAAGAAGAGTGATTGGTGGACTGATGATGTAAAGAGATGTAAAAAATAGCATACGAAAGGTTTTTACAATGTAGAAGTGATGCAAGGAGCGAGGAGTATATGGAGAGAAAAAGAGAGGTTAAGAGAGTGGCGAAGCAATGTAAAAAGACAGCAAATGAGAGGGTGGGTGAGATGTTATCAACAAATTTTGTTGAAAATAAGAAAAAGTTTTGGAGTGAGATTAATAAGTTGAGAAAGCCTAGGGAACGAATGGATATGTTCGTTAAAAACAGGAGAGTTATTAAACGGAGAGTTAGAAGTATCAGGAAGATGGAGGGAATATTTTGAGGAATTGTTAAATGTTGATGAAGATAGGGAAGCTCTGATTTCGTGTAAAGGGCAAGGAGGAATAACATCTTATAGAAGTGGGGAAGAACCAGTTGTGAGTGTGGGGGAAGTGAATGGGACAGTGGGTAGAATGAAAGGGGGTAAAGCAGCTGGGATTAATGGGATAAAGATAGAAATGTTAAAAGCATTTGGGGATATAGTTTTAGAGGGGTTAATGTTTTTATTTTATAAATGTATGGAAGAGGGTAAGATAAATAGGGACTGGCAGAGAGCATGCATAGTTCCTTTGTATAAAAGCAAAGGGGACAAAAGTGAGTGTAAAAATTTAAGAATAAGTCTGTTGAGTATACCTAGTAAAGTGTATGGTAGTTATTATTGAATTAAGAGTAAGCCAGAAAGCAGGATAGCAGATGAACAAGGGGGCTTTAGGAAAGGTAGGGGGTGTTTAGACCAAGTGTTTACAGTGAAACATATAGGTGAACAGTATTTAGATAAGGGTAAAGAGGTTTTTGTGGCATTTATGGATTTGAAAAAGGCGTATGATAGGGTGGATAGGGAGGCAGTGTGACAGACGTTGCAGGTGTATGGAATAGGAGGTAGGTTATTGAAAACAATGAAGTCTTTACGAGGATAGTGAGGCTCAGGTTATAGTATGTATTTAGCTGTATTAGGCTAAACTAAATTGCGCTTGTTAGAATAAGGTGAGGTAAGTTTTCTAAAGTTATTTTGGTAAAAAAGTTATTAATTTTTACATTAACATAAATTTAAAAAATATGAGAAAAAAATGAAATTTTTAGAAAGGACTTAATTTTAAATAAGTTCTTGCTAACTGTCAATTTTAACTTTTCGGCATGGCATATATATATATATATATATATATATATATATATATATATATATATATATATATATATATATATATATATATATATATATATATATATATATATATATATATATATATATATATATATATATATATATATATATATATATATATAAGATGGGGTCCACCTCTGGTACAAATTGTGGGACCCATAGCCTCGAGAAGTGGATACAAAGGCTTCAAGGAAGAATAGTTGGATTTCTTCCTGAAGTTATTTGAATATTCCACTTCTCCTACCCACCATCTTTTAATTCTTATATATATATATATATATATATATATATATATATATATATATATATATATATATATGCGCCAGAACAACAACTTAAAAGAATAACGAAATTCCAATCGCTTTCGTGACTTCTCAAATTATCCTTCTTCCTTTCACAGTGGTTGTTCTGCATATTATGATATCATCTGTTTACTCTGACTTTATCACACACAATACATATATATATATATATATATATATATATATATATATATATATATATAAATATAATATATATATATATATATATATATATATATATATATATATATATATATATATATATATATATA
>WNWK01038870.1:0-17722 GCA_009830355.1 Cherax destructor
AGTGAGTGGCCCAAAAAGACAAACCACGGGCCCTCCCACGTGTGGGTCAGGTAACTCAGCTATAACTCTGAGGCTGATACTAAATAAAAAAAAAATGAAAAATGGCGATCCCCCACGGAAATTTGCCTGCTAATCAAACATTTTTGGGAGCCGATGATCCAAAATGGGCTCTATACTTCCTTTCTTGCTTTTACCTTTTTTAGATTTTTTGTTTTTTTTTGTATAATTTTATGTTATAAAAAAAATCAAATCCAATACTTTGTTGAGAAATAGGAAAAAGAGAAACACTGTAAGAAGAAATTGTATTTTCGATCTCCGACCGATACTTCAGCTAAAAAAGAATATCTCAGATGGAGTTTAAAATCGTTTCCCCAATTTCCGTTGTAAACAAGTGTTCACCTTTGACCACATCATATCAGTACATATAAATACATTTTTTTTTGGGGTAAGGGTGAACTATATATAAATTGTTCCCAAAAAAACCAGTCATATTGAAACAAGACTAAAAAAGGGGGGATCATATAGTCACAAAATATAATTTAAAATTTAAAGCTTTATAGAATAAATATAAAAAAAAAAAAAATTTAAATTCTAAAACAGAATGGAAATATTGGGACAAAATATTCGCAGTGTATTGACATTTAAAAAAAGTTAAAAATTAGACTCGTGTGAAAAATTTGGGGATCTTTATTTAGACTTTCGAACCAGTGGCTTTATCAATACAAATTCAACGACAGAGTTGGCAGACAGAGAACATAAAAAAAAGGCGAGGTAATCAGTCCGTCACCTTGAAGAGCACCCAGTTTTGAAGAGTCTGAAGACAGACATAAGTTTGGGTGTATAAAACTGGGGGGGGTATTGTATACCATTCATCTACGACTCATTTAAAAGTGATAAAAACTGAAACAGTCCCGGCCCCAACAAACAATTTGTAACACCCTTTTACCTAGTTCCACGGTGTCAAACATGGCATAAGTGAAATATCTATCGAAATTTGGGATTAATGACAGGGCAAACCTGGGATCTTTATTCAAAAGGTTTCGCCAGCCAGTGGTTTATTTCCGGTGCAGAGATAAACTGGAGACAAAAAGATTAGGAATCTGTTTTCACCCTTTGGGTTTTTTAAACTGGAGACGGAAAAGATTGGGTAATCAGTCCCTCGGCCAGATGAAGAGCTTCTCCCCCTCCCCCCCAAGTTTTCCCCACCCTCCCTAAAATTCCCTTTCCCCCCTCTTTTTCACTCTTTCCCACATCACTTGTCACAACACATAGCTCTTCACACTTTTTCCCCACCCCTCCTCCCCCCCACACTCACATACACCTCCCTACACACTCCTTCCCATTCCCTTCTTCACACACTCGTCTCTGACACACTCCTCCCATACACTTCTCCACACATTCCTCCCCCCCCTCCTTTCCCACAATTCCATCCCACACTTCCTTCAAAACAACCCCATCCCTAGGCATTCCTCCCCACCCCTCTGCACACAAACTTCCCACCAATCCTCCCATACAATACTCCCCACACAATCATCACAAATCCCCCCAACACAATCCCCCCCCACAATCCTCCCCACAAAATCCTCCCCACACAATCCTCGCCAAAACATCCCCACAATCCCCACAATCATCTTACAATTCTTTCCACACAATCCTCCACAGTCTTCCACACACAAACCTCTCCACACAATCCTCTCCACAAATCCTCCCCACAAAATCCTCCTCCACACAATCATCACCAATCCTCCCAACACAATCCTCCCCACAAAATCCTCCCCACAAAATCCTCCTCCACACAATCCTCGCCACACAATCCTCCCCACACAATCCCCCACAATCATCTTCACAATTCTTTCCACACAATCCTCCACACACAATTTTCCCACACACAAACCTCTCCACAATCCTCTCCACAAATCCTCCACACACAATCCTCCCCACACAATCCTCCCCACACAATCCTCCCCACACAATCCTCCCCACAATCCTCTCCAGACACTCCTTTCCCAACGGCACGTTATCACCTTGACTCATATGTACCTTAATATAAAATAATCTTTTCTGTTGAACGTGCGTGGACAACCTATTTTCTCCAGTGCTGCCATCACATTTTAACAGTGTTGCCTGGATTCACTTGCCATGGGTTCAAACCCCCCCCCGTTCCGTGGCTTCTTTAGAAAATAAATGAAATTCAGCATGCTTGGAGAGTTAAGAGAATAGTTTCTCGTCACTTATAAAACTCTTACTGGCATTACTGGGGATCTAAGAATCTTAAATCCTCTTGAGATGTATTTGTCTCTTCGGTTGAGGGTCCTAGATGACGGTGAGGGACACCCGACCCAAATAATTTAGCTCCCCAAACCTACTTTAGATCGAATCAAATTATTTTTTAATATTCCGGTTCGGTGTGACTCCTATGGTTATTGCTCTTCTATAATAATAATAATAATAATAATAATAATAATAATAATAATAATAATAATAATAATAATAATTAATAATAATAATAATTGGAAGTGAATGTTTTAATATTATTATTTTGATTATATATATATATATATATATATATATATATATATATATATATATATATATATATATATATATATATTGTGTGTGTGTGTGTTTGTGTACTCACCTAGTTTTTGGTTGCAGGGGGCGATTCATAGCTCCTGGCCCCGCCTCTTCACTGGCGATACTGGGTCCCCTCCCCCGCGCCATGAAGCTTTATCATACCTCTTCTTGAAGCTATGAATGGATCCTGTGTGTGTAATCACCTAGCTGTACTCACCTAGTTTGGTTGCATGGGTCGAGTCATAGCTCCTGGCCCCCTCTTCACTGGCCGCTACTAGGTCACTCTCCCTGGGCCCTAGCTTTATCATACCTCTTCTTAAAGCTATGTATGGAACCTGCCTCCACTACATCGCTTCCCAAACTATTCCACTTCCCGACCACTCTGTGACTGAAGAAATACTTCTTAACATCCCTGTGATTCATCTGAGTCTTCAACTTCCAACTGTGTCCCCTTGTTGCTGTGTCCCATCTCTGGAACATTCTGTCTCTGTCCACCTTGTCAATTCCTCTCAGTATCTTTTATGTCGTTATCATGTCCCCCTATCTCTCCTGTCCTCCAGTGTCGTCAGGTCGATTTCCCTTAACCTCTCCGTAGGACATACCCCTTAGCTCGGGGCTAGTCTTTGCAAACCTTTGACTTTCTCTAGCTTCTTTACGTGCTTGGCTAGATGTGGGTTCCAAACTGGTGCTGCATACTCTAGTATGGGCCCAACGTACACAGTGTACAGGGTCCTGAACGATTCTTTATTAAGATGTCGGAATGCTGTTCGTAGGTTTGCTAGGCGCCCGTATGCTGCAGCAGTTATTTGGTTGATGGGCGCCTCAGGAGATGTGCCTTGTGTTATACTCACCCCAAGATCTTTTTCCTTGATTGAGGTTTGTAGTCTCTGGCACCCTAGACTGTACTCCGTCTGCTGTCTTCTTTCCCTTCCAAAATCTTCATGACTTTGCACTTGGTGGGGTTGAACTCCAGGAGCCAATTGATGAACCAGGCTTGCAGTCTGTCCAGATCCCTTTGTAGTTCTGCCTGGTCCTCGTCCGATTGAATTCTTCTCATCAACTTCACATCATCTGCAAACAGAGACACTTCGGAGTCTATGTCGTTCACAAATACCAGAAACAGCACCGGTCCTAGGACTGACCCTGTGGAACACCACTCGTCACCGGCGCCCACTCTGACACCTAGCCACGTACCATGACTCGTTGCTGTCTTCCTGACAGGTATTCCCTGATCCATTGTAGGGCCTTCCCTGTTATCCTGCCTGGTCCTCCAGCTTCTGCACTAATCTCTTGTGTGGAACTGTGTCAAACGCCTTCTTACAATCCAAGAATATGCAATCTACCCACCCCTCTCTCTCTTGTCTTACTGCTGTCACCCTGTCGTAGAACTCCAGTAGGTTTGTGACATAAGATTTCCCCTTCCTGAAACAGTGTTGGCCATCGTTGATGAGATCATTCCTTTCTAGGTGCTCCACCACTCTTCTCCTGATAAACTTCTCCATGACCTTGCATAATATACATGTTAGTGACACTGGTCTGTAGTTTAGTGCTACGTTCCTGTCTCCTTTTTTAAAAATTGGAACTACATTTGTTGTTTTCCATACCTCAGGTAGCTGCCCTGTTTCGATAGATGTGTTGAAGATTGTTGTTAGGGGTACACATAGCTCCTCTTCTCCCTCCCCAGGACCCATAGAGAATGTTATCCGGCCCCATCGCCTTTGGGGTTTCTAGCTCGCTAGTAGCCTCTTCACTTCTTCCTCAGTTGTGTGTATTGTGTCCAGTACCTGATGGTGTACCCAACCTCTCCGCCTTTCTGGAGGCCCTTCTATCTCCTCTGTGAACACCTCTTTGAATCTCATGTTGAGCTCCTCACACAATTCATGGTCATTTCTTGTGACCTCTCCCCCTTCCTTCCTCAGCCTGATCACCTGGTCCTTGACTGTTGTTCTCCTCCTGATGTGGCTGTACAACAGCTTTAAGTCAGATTTGGCTTTCGCTGCTATGTCATTCTCGTATTGTCTTTGGGCCTCCCTTCTTACCTGTGCATATTCATTTCTGGCTCTATGACTGCTCTCCTTACTCTCCTGGGTCCTTTGCCTTCTGTACTTCTTCCATTCCCTGGCACACTTGGTTTTGGCTTCCCTGCACCTTTGGGTGAGCCATGGGCTCATCCTGGCTTTTTCGCTTTTCCTGTTACCCTTGGGTATAAACCTCTCCTCAGCTTCCTTGCAAATTGTTGTCATATATTCCATCATCTCGTTTACTGACTTCCCTACCAGCTCTCTGTCCCACTGTACTCCGTGCAGGAAGTTCTTCATGCCCACGTAGTCACCTTTCTTGTAGTTTGGCTTCATACGTGTAGCCCTTCCTGCTTCCCCCTCCACGTGTAACTCTACTATGTATTCGAAGCTTAGAACCATATGATCACTGGCCCCAAGGGGGCTTTCATGTGTGATGTCCTCAATATCTGCTCTACTCAGGGTGAATACTAGGTTCAGTCTCGCTGGTTCGTCCTCTCCTCTCTCTCTCTCTCTGGTAGTGTCTCTTACGTGTTGGTACATGAGATTTTCCAGTACCACCTCCATCATCTTAGCCCTCTACGTTTCTTGGCCCTATGTGGCCTAAGTTCTCCCAATCGATTTCTTTATGGTTGAAGTCACCCATGATCAGTAGCTTCGCCCTGCTCGCATGAGCCCTTCTGGCCAATTAGGCCAGTGTGTCAACCATCGCTCTATTACTCTCATCATACTCTTGCCTTGGCCTCCTTTCTTATGTTCTTATGAGTGTCCATAACCCAAACACTTATAAGTTAAATAACGTAGAACTTAGCCATGCAGATTGTGAAAAGGACTTGGGGGTTATGGTAGCAGCAACCTTAAACCAAGACAGCAATGCCTAAGCGTACGTAATAAGGCAAACAGATTACTAGGATTTATATCAAGAAGTGTAAGCAACAGAAGTCAGAGGTTATATTACAGCTTTAGTAAGTGAAGGCCTCACCTAGATTACGCAGCTCAGTTCTGGTCTCCATATTACAGAATGGATATTAATTCGTTAGAAAACATTCAGCGTAGAATGGCTAAATTAATACATAGCATTAGAAATCTTCCGTATGAAGAAAGATTGAAGACCCTAAAATTACATTCACTTGTAAGACGAGTGTAGATGAATGGTTCAGAGAACCGATAAGTTATAAATTAGACACATATGCAACATTTGCGTATCTTTATTGAGGAAACATTTCCCACACAGTGGCTTCATCAGTCAATACAAAGTAGAAGGTGTAAGAGAGTAGGAGTTTTGAGGTATCAGTCCCTCGGCCTGGAGTCGACGTGTTCAGTCCATCAATCTTGTAGAAAGTACAGCATATGTCCGTAGAGGTGGCTTATATACTGTAGTCAGGTGGATGGTACCACTATGACCCCGCCTCCTGCTGCTTCACCTCACCTGACTACAGTATATAAGAAACCTCTACGGACATATGCTGTACTTTCTACAAGATTGATGGACTGAACACATCGACTCCAGGCCGAGGGACTGATTACCTCAAAACTCCTACTCTCCTTACACCTTTCTACTTTGTATTGGACTGATGAAGCCACTGTGTGGCGAAACGTGTCCTCAATAAAGATACCCAAGTGTTGCATATGTGTCTAATTTATAACTTGTAAGACGAAGAATGAGGGGAGACATGATCGAGGTATACAAGTGGAAAATGGGTATTAACAAAGGGGATATAAATAAGGTCTTGAGAATATCTCTCCAAGAGAGAACCCGCAATAATGGATTCAAATTAGATAAGTTTAGATTTAGAAAGGATATAGGAAAGTATTGGTTTGGAAATAGGGTAGTTGATGAGTGGAACAGTCTGCCTAGTAGGGTTAGAGCGTTGAATCTCCACTCTCTGGAGAGACGTAGAATGAGGGGAGATATCATCGAGGTGTACAAGTGGATGATGGGCATAAACAAAGGAGATATTAATAAAATACTGAGGATATCGAACCAAGTAAGAACGAGAAATAACGGATTTAAATTGGATAAATTTAGATTTAGAAAGGACATAGGCAAGTACTGGTTTTCGAACAGAGTTGTAGATGCGTGGAACAATCTTCCGAGTACTGTGATAGAGGCTAGGACCTTGGGTGGCTTTAAAAAGAGATTGGACAAATATATGAGTGGGAGGGGCTGGGTTTGATTTGTGTCGTGAGTACGGGAATAAATTTTTAGGTAGTGGTGGTTTTGATAAGGACCTGCCTTGTATGGGCCAGTAGGCCTTCTGCAGTGTTCCTCCATTCTTATGTTCTAATGTTCTTATGTTATTGAAGCTAGGACCTTGGGTAGTTTCAAATTTAGGTTGGATAAATTCATGAGTGAGAGGGGTTGGATTTGAGTGGGAATTGCACATTATATAGCTGATAACATAAGAAGCCATCTCGATAGGCATAATTTGATTAATGATACTCAACATGGATTCACCAGGGGCCGTTCCTGCCTAACTAATTTATTAACTTTTTTCAGTAAGGCTTTTGAGGCAGTTGATCATGATAAAGATCAGGAAGGATATAGGAAAGCATTGGTTTGGTAATAGAGTTGTCGATGAGTGGAACAAACTCCCGAGTACAGTTATAGAGGCTAAAACGTTGTGTAGTTTTAAAAATAGGCTGGATAAATATATGAGTGGGTGCGGGTGGGTGTGAGTTGGACCTGACTAGTTTGTGCTACTAGGTCAGATGCCGTGCTCCTTCCTTAAGTGAATGTAACCTGACCTGGATGGGTCGGGGCATTGGCTTAAGTCGTTAAGACTGTTAAAGAAAGTGGCAGCTCATGGCATTGGGGGAAAAGTGCTGTCATGGATCGAGTCATGGCTCACAAATAGGAAGCAGAGAGTGTGCATAAATGGGGTTAAATCCGAATGGGGACTTGTAACAAGTGGTGTTCCACAGGGATCAGTCTTAGGCCCATTGTTATTTATAATATATATCAATGACCTTGATGAGGGAATTACTAGTGATATGAGCAAATTCGCCGACGACACGAAGATAGGTAGGATAATTGATTCAAACATAGATGTCATAGAACTTCAGGAAGATTTAGACAAACTTAATTCGTGGTCAGAAAAGTGGCAGATGCAGTTCAATGTAGATAAATGCAAGGTTCTGAAGCTCGGGAGTGTCCATAACCCAAGCACTTATAAGTTAAATAACGTAGAACTTAGCCATACAGATTGCGAGAAGGACTTGGGGGTGATGGTAAGCAGCAACCTTAAACCAAGACAGCAATGCCTAAGCGTACGTAATAAGGCAAATAGATTACTGGGATTTATATCAAGAAGTGTTAACAACAGAAGTCCAGAGGTTATATTACAGCTTTATACATCATTAGTAAGGCCTCACCTAGATTACGCAGCTCAGTTCTGGTCTCCATATTACAGAATGGACATAAATTCGTTAGAAAACATTCAGCGTAGAATGACTAAATTAATACATAGCATTAGAAATCTTCCTTACGAAGAAAGATTGAAGACCCTAAAATTACATTCACTTGTAAGACGTAGAATGAGGGGAGACATGATCGAGGTATACAAGTGGAAAATGGGTATTAACAAAGGGGATATAAATAAGGTCTTGAGGATATCTCTCCAAGAGAGAACCCGCAATAATGGATTCAAATTGGATAAGTTTAGATTTAGAAAGGATATAGGAAAATATTGGTTTGGAAATAGGGTAGTTGATGAGTGGAACAGTCTGCCTAGTAGGGTCATTGAAGCTAGGACCTTGGGTAGTTTCAAATTTAGGTAATCTGGAGTCCAGTGACTTTATGGAAGTAGTTCAGGACTGTTTTCTGAAGCAGTGTGTGACGGAGCCTACCAGAGGTAATAATTTGCTCGACCTAGTCTTGTCAAATAAAGAAACTCTTGTAAATAATCTGGTGATCACTGAAGAGCTTGGAGCTAGTGATCACAAATCCATTACTTTTAATATTACATGGGAGTACGAGAATAGGGATAATACGGTAAAAGTTCCTGATTTTCGTTCTGCCGATTATATTGGACTTAGGGAACACCTGTCTAATCTCGACTGGGGTAATCTAGCTAACGATTACGATGGGATCTGCGTTTATGATTTGTTTCTTAATAATGTACAACGTGCACAGAGTATGTTTATTCCCCAGAGAGAATTTAGGTCAAATAATAACGATCCCAAATGGATTAACAGGAGGCTAAAACATTTATTAGGGAGAAAAGAGGAATTTATAGGCGCATCAAAAGAGGAGATGTTAACCTTATTGACCAATATGTTCAGTTGAAAAGAGAAGTAAAAAGGGGATTAGAAAGGCTAAACGTGACTATGAGATTAAGGTTGCTAATGAATCAAAGACTAATCCAAAAGGGTTCTTTCAAGTGTACAGGACGAAGGTGAGGAAAAGGTAGGACCTCTGAAAATTGGGAATGGACAGCTGACGGATAACGAACTGGAAATGTGTTCTCTATTTAATGACTATTTTTTGTCAGTCTTTACACAAGAAGACGTAAATGAGATTCCAGAAATTAACAATTATTCAGTTCCTGAAGAATTCAAATTAACTAATATTACTGTCACGAGGGACATGGTTATCAAACAGATAGATAAACTGAAGCAAAATAAGTCCCCGGGACCCGACGAGTTGTTTTCCAGGGTACTTAAAGAATGCAAAATGGAACTTAGTCAGCCATTAACGAATGTGTTTAATACGTCCATCCTAACTGGTGTTGTGCCAGAGATGTGGAAGATAGCTAATGTAGTTCCTATATTCAAATCAGGGGATAAGTCCATTCCATCAAATTACCGTCCAATAAGCCTCACGTCTATAGTAGGCAAATTATTAGAATCAATTATAGCTGATATTATCAGAAGTCACCTTGAAGAACATAATTTGATTAATGAATCTCAGCATGGGTTTACGAGAGGTCGTTCCTGCCTGACAAATTTACTGACGTTTTTCAATAAAACATTTGAGGCAGTAGACAGTGATAAAGAATATGATATAGTTTACTTGGATTTCAGTAAGGCCTTCGATAGAGTACCTCACAAGAGACTCTTAAGAAAGGTGGCAGCTCATGGTATAGGAGGTAAAGTTCTAGCATGGATAGAGGCATGGCTTACCAATAGAAAGCAGAGAGTTTCCATTAATGGGGTCAAATCTGAATGGGGATTTGTCACTAGTGGCGTTCCACAAGGATCAGTTTTGGGCCCATTGTTGTTCATAATTTACATTAATGACCTTGATGAAGGAATTGCAAGTGACATGAGTAAATTTGCTGATGATACAAAAATAGGTAGGATAATTGATTCAAACATAGATGTCATAGAACTTCGGGAAGATTTAGACAAACTTAATTCGTGGTCAGAAAAGTGGCAGATGCAGTTCAATGTAGATAAATGCAAGGTTCTGAAGCTCGGAGTGTCCATAACCCAAGCCTTATAAGTTAAATAACGTAGAACTTAGCCATACAGATTGCGAGAAGGACTTGGGGTGATGGTAAGCAGCAACCTTAAACCAAGACAGCAATGCCTAAGCGTACGTAATAAGGCAAATAGATTACTGGGATTTATATCAAGAGTGTTAGCAACAGAAGTCCAGAGGTTATATTACAGCTTTATACATCATTAGTAAGGCCTCACCTAGATTACGCAGCTCAGTTCTGGTCTCCATATTACAGAATGGACATAAATTCGTTGGAAAACATTCAGCGTAGAATGACTAAATTAATACATAGCATTAGAAATCTTCCTTACGAAGAAAGATTGAAGACCCTAAAATTACATTCACTTGTAAGACGGAATGAGGGAGACATGATCGAGGTATACAAGTGGAAAATGGGTATTAACAAAGGGATATAAATAAGGTCTTGAGGAACTCCAAGAGAGAACCGCAAAATGGATTCAGTTAGATAAGTTTAGATTTAGAAAGGATATAGGAAAGTATTGGTTTGGAAATAGGTGTTGATGAGTGGAACAGTCTGCCTAGTAGGGTATTGAAGCTAGACCTTGGGTAGTTTCAAATTTAGGTTGGATAAATTCACGAGTGAGAGGGTTGGATTTGAGTGGATCTGCATGAGTGGGTAGAATTGTCAAGCTTATTTCTTGGAGCATTGAAAATTGGGTGAGCAATATTCTGTTAGTGGGACGGATTGAAGGACTTGCTGTATGGCCAACAGGCCTGCTGCATGTCCTCCTTCTTATGTTCTTACATAAGAACATAAGAACATAAGAAAGGAGGAACACTACAGCAGGCCTGTTGGCCCATACTAGGCAGGTCCTTCACAATCCATCCACTAACAGAATAATTGCCCAACCTAATTTTCAATTCTACCAAGAAATAAGGTTTGAAGATTCTATTAACTCAAGTGCGAGTCCCACTCAAATCCAACCCCTCTCACCATGAATTTATCCAACCTAAATTTGAAACTACCCAAGGTCCTAGCTTCAATAACCCTACTAGGCAGACTGTCCACTCATCAACTACCCTATTTCCAAACCAATACTTTCCTATATCCTTTCTAAATCTAAACTTATCTAACTTGAATCCATTATTGCGGGTTCTTCTGAGAGATATCCTCAAGACCTTATTTATATCCCCTTGTTAATACTTCCATTTTCCACTTGTATACCTCGATCATGTCTCCCTCATTCTACGTCTTACAAGTGGAAATAAATGGTATAAAATACCGACACAATGGAAAAATAAACACATAAGCAGTATTGATCTTATTGACACACACCCACGCAGTGGCTTTATCGAGTCACATACAGATCTGTATGTGACTTCGATAAAGCCCACTGCGTGGGCGAAACGTTGTCAATAAAGGATCACATTATACTGCTTATGTCTTACAAGTGAATGTAATTTTAGGGTCTTCAATCTTTCTTCGTAAGGAAGATTTCTAATGCTATGTATTAATTTAGTCATTCTACGCTGAATGTTTTCTAACGAATTTATGTCCATTCTGTAATATGGAGACCAGAACTGAGCTGCGTAATCTAGGTGAGGCCTTACTAATGATGTATAAAGCTGTAATATAACCTCTGGACTTCTGTTGCTAACACTTCTTGATATAAATCCCAGTCCCGTAGTAATTCTAGGGGACTTTAACTTTAGTCAGATTGATTGGAATTTCATGACAGGGAATTTAGAATCTAACGACTTTTTAGAAGTAGTTCAGGATTGCTTTTTGAAGCAGTTTGTAACAGAACCTACAAGGGGAAATAACCTACTTGACTTGGTTCTGGCAAGCAAGGAAACCCTTGTTAATAATTTAGAAATTACAGAGGAACTCGGCTCAAGCGACCACAAGTCAATTACCTTTAGCATTGAATGGATGTATGAACATAAGAACATAAGAACATAAGAAAGGAGGAACACTGCAGCAGGCCTGTTGGCCCATACTAGGCAGGTCCTTCACAATCCATCCCACTAACAGAATAATTGCCCAACCCAATTTTCAATTCTACCCAAGAAATAAGCTTTGAAGATTCTATTAACTCAAGTGCGAGTCCCACTCAAATCCAACCCCTCTCACTCATGAATTTATCCAACCTAAATTTGAAACTACCCAAGGTCATAGCTTCAATGACCCTACTAGGCAGACTGTTCCACTCATCAACACGACGTCTGCAGTCTCTAATTAAGTGATGAGAATAGTTATGTCAGTATGGGTGTTAGACAAGGAGGTGTGATGTCAGTATGGGTGTAAGACAATAATGTGTGATGTAAGCATGGGTGTTAGACAAGAATGTGTGATGTCAGTATGGGTGTAAGACAAGGATGTGTGATGTCAGCATAGGTGTACGACAAGGATGTGTGATGTCAGCATAGGTGTACGACAAGGATGTGTGATGTCAGTATGGGTCACTTATGTGATATCACTTATGTTTGAACAAAGGACACTGTATACTGAGCAAAGTTTTATGCATAGTCAAGATGTTGCTCAAAATACAGCTTATCAGCTTTCCTTGATAAAGTTCTGGACCGAACAAGCTTCAATCCTTTGTAGAGGTATACATAACCCCTTGGAATAACTAAAGCAAATTATACGTGGGCGAAACATCGAGAGACCTCCAAACACGTATTTCAGAACACCAGTACACAGGCAGATCGGACGATTTAAGGAATGCCTGTGTTCAACACCGAAATTCACACAACTACAGAAACGCAAGACTCAGAATCCTGGAATCATCACTTATCTGTATATCCAACAACTTCAACCAAAACAACGACTTCTATAACATAGCTGAACCCCTTGCCAAGAAACTTCTTCAACGCTATAGCACATAAGAACATAAGAATGGAGGAACACTGCAGAAGGTCTATTCATATACTTGTCCAATCTCTTTTTAAGCTGCCCAAGGTCCTAGACTCTATCGCCCTACTCGGAAGATTGTCACATGCAGGTTCAGATCCAACCTACCCAGCATTCTCCACTTGACTCCATCCTATAAATACTCACGTACCTTTCACCCATTTGTTTGTGACTCGAAACGTTGTAAATATAGGATCACATTATACTGCTTATGTGTTTATTTTTCCTTGATAAAGTTCTGCAAACATTAGCTATTGTTTAATAATAATAATAATAATAATAATAATAATATAATAATAATAATAATAATAATAATAATAATAATCTCATATTTCTACAACTAGCTGATATTTATGGAAACGTGCCGGGATCGATCCATGTGAACAAGTGAAAATCACGAGGAAAAAAAGAATTGATATCAATTAGTTTCACCTGCAGGGCAACAATTTTATTATCAATTAAAACAATTATGTATTATTATTAATTTATTGTTATTAGTATTAGTTTAGTATTATTTTTATTTTTATTATAAGTTACCAGACCCTGGTTCGTCTTTTAGGTCCACCCGCCCCACCTTACAGTGTTGTTGATGCTTTCCCCAGTTCCAAGTGTCCAGGAGTCCGTGTCTAATAAGATTCTCCCTTCCCCACCTACATTCAGTAATCTTACCTTCCCCAAGTTCATGTGTCCAGGAGTCCAACTGTGTCCCCTCAGATATTCTCCCTTCCCCACTTCCTATCCTACACTCAGTAATCTTACCTTCTACAGATTCATATGTCTAATTCATCTGTGTCCTCTCAGATATTCTCCCTTCCCCACTTCCCAACCTACACTCAGTAATTTTATCTTTCCCAGGTTCATGTGTCCAGGAGTCCATCTGTGTCCCCTCAGATATTCTCCCTTCCCCACCTACACTCAGTAATCTTACCTTCCCAAAGTTCGTGCGGCCAGGAGTCCATCCGTGTCCCCTCAGATATTCTCCCTTTCCCACTTCCCAACCTACACTCAGATAATCTCCCTTCCCCACTTCCTATCCTACACTCAGTAATCCTACCTTCTCGATGTTCAATGTTTCGCCCACTGCGTGGGCGAAACGTTGTCAATAAAGGATCACATTATACTGCTTATGTGTTTATTTTTCCATTGTGTCGGTATTTTATACCATTTGTTTCCACCGAGGTAAAGTGTGTTGAGTCACCAGGTCAAATCTCCCTGGAATACTTCTAACTTAAATTTTTATTGTCATTCAGGCTGATGTTATTTGCGTGTAATTACTCATACACAATCAACTCCCAACAGTTTTGATGGAAAAATAAACACATAAGCAGTACAATGTGATCCCCCACCGACAACGCCTCGCCCACGCAGTGGGCCCCATCGAGTCACAGACAGATCCACCTGGAAAACGAGCAACATGTAGATATACACAGGATATTGTAGGCAAATTACTAGAGTCAAATATAGCTGATATTATTAGAAGCCATCTAGATAACCATAATTTGATTAATGATACCCAGCATGGATTCACGATAGTAGGGATAATTCAGTAATGGTCCCAGATTTTCGCTTAGCAGATTATAATGGACTTAGAGAACACTTATCAACTGTGGACTGGGGTGAAGAAGAGAGGTATCAATATGACAGTTTTCTTAACACTATACAGGCTATACAGGTCAAATCTCCCTGGAATACTTCTAACTTAAATTTTTATTGTCATTCAGGCTGATGTTATTTGCGTGTAATTACTCATACACAATCAACTCCCAACAGTTTTGATGGAAAAATAAACACATAAGCAGTACAATGTGATCCCCCACCGACAACGCCTCGCCCACGCAGTGGGCCCCATCGAGTCACAGACAGATCCACCTGGAAAACGAGCAACATGTAGATATACACAGGATATTGTAGGCAAATTACTAGAGTCAAATATAGCTGATATTATTAGAAGCCATCTAGATAACCATAATTTGATTAATGATACCCAGCATGGATTCACGATAGTAGGGATAATTCAGTAATGGTCCCAGATTTTCGCTTAGCAGATTATAATGGACTTAGAGAACACTTATCAACTGTGGACTGGGGTGAAGAAGAGAGGTATCAATATGACAGTTTTCTTAACACTATACAGGCTGCCCAAAGAACATTTATCCCGTATAATATAATATATATCAATGACCTTGATGAGGGAATTACTAGTGATATGAGCAAATTCGCCGACGACACGAAGATAGGTAGGATAATTGATTCAAACATAGATGTCATAGAACTTCAGGAAGATTTAGACAAACTTAATTCGTGGTCAGAAAAGTGGCAGATGCAGTTCAATGTAGATAAATGCAAGGTTCTGAAGCTCGGGAGTGTCCATAACCCAAGCACTTATAAGTTAAATAACGAGAACTTAGCCATACAGATTGCGAGAAGGACTTGGGGGTGATGGTAAGCAGCAACCTTAAACCAAGACAGCAATGCCTAAGCGTACGTAATAAGGCAAATAGATTACTGGGATTTATATCAAGAAGTGTTAGCAACAGAAGTCCAGAGGTTATATTACAGCTTTATACATCATTAGTAAGGCCTCACCTAGATTACGCAGCTCAGTTCTGGTCTCCATATTACAGAATGGACATAAATTCGTTAGAAAACATTCAGCGTAGAATGACTAAATTAATACATAGCATTAGAAATCTTCCTTACGAAGAAAGATTAAAAACCCTAAAATTACATTCACTTGTAAGACGTAGAATGAGGGGAGACATGATCGAGGTATACAAGTGGAAAATGGGTATTAACAAAGGGGATATAAATAAGGTCTTGAGGGTATCTCTCCAAGAGAGAACCCGCAATAATGGATTCAAGTTAGATAAGTTTAGATTTAGAAAGGATATAGGAAAGTATTGGTTTGGAAATAGGGTAGTTGATGAGTGGAACAGTCTGCCTAGTAGGGTTATTGAAGCTAGGACCTTGGGTAGTTTCAAATTTAGGTTGGATAAATTCATGAGTGAGAGGGGTTGGATTTGAGTGGGGCTCGCATGAGTGGGTAGAATTGTCAAAGCTTATTTCTTGGGTAGCATTGAAGATTGGGTTGAGCAAATATTCTGTTAGTGGACGGATTGTGAAGGACCTGCCTAGTATGGGCCAACAGGCCTGCTGCAGTGTTCCTCCTTTCTTATGTTCTTCTTATGTTCTTAAAGAAATTAGATCAAGTAGAAATGATCCAAAATGGATGAATAATAGGCTCAAATATCTTTTAGGGCAGAAGAAAGGAATTTATAGGGCATAAAAGAGGTGAGGGTCATCTTTTAAATCAGTATACTGACATTAAGAGGGACGTTAAAAAGGGAATAAGAAAAGCTAAACGGGACTATGAAATTAAAGTTGCTAGGGATTCAAAAACTAACCCAAAAGTTTTTTCCAGGTTTATAGAACAAAAGTTAGGATAAGATAAGTCCCCTTAAAAATAACTTTGGGCATCTTACTGACAAGGAGAATGATATGTGCTCTATTTTTAATTATTATTTTCTCTCGGTTTTCACACAGGAAGACATTAATAATATCCCAGTAATTAATTTTTACAGAGGCCCAGAAGAAGATAAATTATGTAATATCACAGTCACTAGCGAAATGATTATGAAACAGCTGGACCGACTGAAACAAAATAAATCGCCGGGTCCTGATGAGCTTTTTGCAAGGGTTCTTAAGGAATGCAAAAAGGAACTCTTGAACCAATATCTAACATTTTTAATTTATCTCTTCAAACAGGTGTAGTGTCTGATATGTGGAAGATGGCTAATGTAATTCCTATTTTTAAAGCAGGGGACAAGTCACTACCGTCAAACTACCGCCCAATAAGCCTGACCTCAATTGTAGGGAAATTACTAGAGTCAAATATAGCTGATATTATTAGAAGCCATCTAGATAACCATAATTTGATTAATGATACCCAGCATGGATTCACGAGGGGCCGTTCCTGCCTATCTAATTTATTAACCTTCTTCAGTAAAGCTTTTGAGGCTGTTGATCACGATAAAGAATTCGATATTGTTTATTTAGACTTTAGTAAGGCTTTGATAGAGTACCGCACCAGAGACTGTTAAAGAAAGTGGCAGCTCAGGCATTGGGGAAAAGTGCTGTCATGGATCGAGTCATGGCTCACCAATAGGAAGCAGAGAGTGTGCATAAATGGGGTTAAATCCGAATGGGGACTTGTAACAAGTGGTGTTCCACAGGGATCAGTCTTAGGCCCATTGTTATTTATAATATATATCAATGACCTTGATGAGGGAATTACTAGTGATATGAGCAAATTCGCCGACGACACGAAGATAGGTAGGATAATTGATTCAAACATAGATGTCATAGAACTTCAGGAAGATTTAGACAAACTTAATTCGTGGTCGAAAAGTGGCAGATGCAGTTCAATGTAGATAAATGCAAGGTTCTGAAGCTCGGAGTGTCCATAACCAAGCACTTATAAGTTAAATAACGTAGAACTTAGCCATACAGATTGCGAAGGACTTGGGGGTGATGGTAAGCAGCAACCTTAAACCAAGACAGCAATGCCAAGCGTAAGAAATAAAGCAAATAGATTACTGGGATTTATATCAAGAAGTGTAAGCAACAGAGTCCAGAGGTTATATTACAGCTTTATACATCATTAGTAAGGCCTCACCTAGATTACGCAGCTCAGTTCTGGTCTCCATATTACAGAATGGATATAAATTCGTTAGAAAACATTCAGCGACGAATGACAAAGTTAATTCATAGCATTAGAAATCTTCCGTATGAAGAAAAGATTGAAGACCC
>WNWK01038871.1:0-17721 GCA_009830355.1 Cherax destructor
CAGACATAAACATCTCTTTGACATTCCCCGTGTCCGACTAAATCTATAAAAAAAATTCAATGTGCAAAAAAAGGGCCTAAAATCTGGAACTCCTGCCTGAAAACTCTAGAACTGCTGACACAATCTCCACTTTAAAAAGCACCGTTAAAAAACATCTTATCTCACTTACACACCCAACCGGTGCTAATCACTTGAAAACTACTTTATCTTGCACATATCACATCAAAAGACACTGATATCTGTGATTCCCTTAATTTCAATTGCTGACCAAAATTCTAATACAACTATTGTTCATAATTCTTAAGCTAGTCATAAGTTTGCCTAAGACACTCCAATATAAAAAGGTATTATACTGTTAATTATTCTTCCAGTAGTCTTTTCATGTGCTAGTCAAAATCCCGACTGGATACGCCCAAAAATAATGTGATCCACTAATCCGGATTCGTCAAAACAAGTGAACCAACGAGCAGCACGGCTGCTTCATCACACAAGCTATATTTTTGTATCAAACTGAACACATATTACTCTGTTAAATCTCTCCCAGCAGTCCTTTTCATGTGCTAGCCCAAAATCACCACTGGATAGCCCAAATAAGTGATCCACTAATCCGGATTCGCCAGTTCGTCAGAACAAGTGAACGAACGGCCGGATTCAAACGGATTCGTTGAAAACAAGTCTCCTCTGACCGGTTCATAGGATGACGGGGTTTACGCCCTTATTAAACACCCAAATAGAACTACAACAAATAGATACAATACAAATAGACAGATCTTCCTTAAGGTGGTTATTAGTTAAAATATACAGTGAGCATAAACCGGTTCGTCCAGAAATAAGTGAAAAAAGGGTGGATTCAAACGGATTCGTTGGAAACTGTAAAAACAACTAAATACTTCGAGAAATTATAGACTAGCTAGCTAGGAGAGTGGTCAAGTGTTGTAAGATGACCACCACCATGAAGATCTGTTAGTCTGTAGAAAGGATAAGGGACGAAAACAGGCCTGGATTGCTTGCAATCTCTGTGGTCAATGGTCCCATGGTATATGCAGGGATTTTCAACCAGTGACCACCCTTGACATAAACTCAGAGAGATGTTTTTGGGTCGCCCAAACGAGATACACCTGTATGAGGAATTGCATCTATATTAAAGACAAGAACACCAATAAAAGATCCTTCTTAAAAGACATGTCAACATGGTATGACAGTTGGGAAAATAAGATGGGTGGTTTGGAAGGGGCTGTCTTGAACGACAGCGCTCCTGAGGATGCTAGTGTTGTCCTGGAGGATAGTTCTCCTGAGGGTGCTAGTGTTGTACTGGAGGACAGTGCTCCTGAGGAGGCTAGTGTTGTCCTAGAAAACAGTGCTCCTGAGGGTGCTAGTGTTGTCCTGGAGGATAGTTCTCCTGAGGTGCTAGTGTTGTCCTGGAGGACAGTGCTCCTGAGGGTGCTAGTGTTGTCCTAGAAGACAGTGCTCCTGAGAGGTGCTAGTGTTGTCCTGGTGGACAGTGCTCCTGAAGGTGCTAGTGTTGGAGATGAAACAAAGGGGATGTTAGCACTAGTGCTGAAGATAGAAATGAGACAGGAAAACACGCACCAATAGGGAATACATTAGGGAACACGGTCACAAAAAAACAAAGCAAACACAAACCAGGCCTATGCCAAATATTATGCATTTGGTATCTGCAGGCATGGAATTTCTGGGAAAACAGATGGAACATGCAACTTTGACCACCCCAGAAAATGCCGTGCCCATATGACATCAGGAAAATTCAACCTCCTTTCTGTAGCTTTCCACCCTGAAATGTGTCACTCATCAGTTCAGGAAAGACAGTCTTATAACCTATATTGCCAGGCACACCACCTAAAGGGTACAAGACGACACAGAACATCCAGACCATGGGAAAACCTGGGTAGCCAAAGCTACTCCAGAGAGAGAGTTTTTTTTAGCGCAAGGAAGGAAAAAAAGCTGGCAGGAAATGACAGAAATCTTACCCAACTGCAATCATTTCTGGAGTGGAACCACAGTCAATGGCTTCCACTCCAGAACAACAGATATTAGTACCAGGAAAAAAAAGACCTCCCCCCATACCACCAATACCACCAATACCACCAATCCAACGACATTCATCTTTGCAAATATACAGGGTCTAAAGCCAGCAACAAACAACAAGATACCTTACATCCGTGTACTGCTTACGAGTCAAATGCAATGTTTGCGGCTTTCACAGAGACCCACATAAGAGATCACTTGGACAATGAAATATGGATCCCTGGCTACAACCTATACAGATAATGACAGAGTGAACAGGCAAAAGGGGATGGGGGTTGGCCTGATATCACAGAGTCACTTATATGGTCAGAACTACTAAATGCCTCAAATGATGTAGTTGAAGTTTTAGCAGTAAAGATCGAGAATCAAAACCTGGTCATCGTGGTTGTATACAAGCCTCCGGATGCAACGTCCCAACAATTCCAGGAACAGCTTCTGAAAATTGACCAATGTCTGGAAAACCTTCCAGCCCCTGCCCAACATCTTGCTCCTGGGGACTTCAACCTAAGGCACCTAAAATGGAGGAATATTGCAAATAATGTGGTAGCAGAGATAACACCAGGAGGCAGCTCAGATGAAAACTCTCACACACCGAGCTTTAAATCTCTGCCAAATTCACCTTAAACCAGCAAATAATAGAGCCTACAAGATTGGAGAATACTGGACCTCATCTTCACTAACAATGATGATCTGATACGAGATGTCATCATATCAAAAACGATATACTCAGATCACAACATAATAGAGGTCCAGACATGCATGAGGGGCCTCAGATCGACAAAATGTGATCAGTCGCTGAGGAGCCTTCTCCAATTTCAACTTCAATAACAAAAACATAAGGTTGGACTAAGTAAACCAAATCCTAAATGATATAAACTGGGAAGATAGCCTAAGCATCACGGATCCTAACCTATGTCTAGAACAAATTAACTCTGTGGCACTTGAGGTTTGCTCAAGGCAAATTCCCTTAAGTAAAAGGAGGAGAAGATGTAAACTAGAAAAGAGGAGGCGCTCCCTATACAGGCGAAGGCAAAGAATAAGAGAGCGGCTACAAGAGGCAATATATTTGAAATACGTAGGGAGGCACTGGTCAGAGAAATAGCAAACATCGAATTAAAACTAAAGGAATCTTACAGGAATCAAGAAACAGGGAAGAACTAAAAGCCATAAACGAAATTGAAAGAAACCCAAAGTATTTCTGTTCTTATGCCAAAACAAAGTCGAGAACAACATCCAGTATTGGGCCCCTACTAAAACGAGATGGGTCTTACACAGATGACAGCAAGGAAATGAGTGAGTTACTAAAGTCCCAGTATGACTCAGTTTTTAGTGAGCCGCTAACCAGACTAAAAGTTGAAGACCTAAATTAATTTTTTATGAAGTGCCACAGAACCTGGTAGACGCAAGCCTATCTGACATTACCCTGACGCCACATGACTTTGAAAAGACGATAAATGACATGCCTGCACTCCGCTCCACAAAGGCGGCAGTAAAGCAATGGCAAAGAACTACAGACCAATAGCGCTTACGTCCCATATCATAAAAATCTTTGAAAGGGTTCTAAGAAGCAAGATCGCCACTCATCTAGATAACCATCAATTACACAACCCAGGGCAGCATGGGTTTAGAGCAGGTCGCTCCTGTCTGTCCCAACTACTGGACCACTATGACAAGGTCCTGGATGCTCTAGAGGACAAACAGAATGCAGATGTTATATACACAGACTTTGCAAAAGCCTTTGACAAGTGTGACCATGGTGTGATAGCACACAAAATGCGTGATAAAGGAATAACAGGAAAAGTTGGTAGATGGATCTATAATTTCCTAACAAGTAGAACACAAAGAGTAGTAGTAAACAGAGTAAAGTCTGAGGCAGCTAATGTGAAAAGCTATGTTCCACAAGGCACAGTACTTGCTCCCATCCTGTTCCTCATCCTCATATCGGACATAGACAGGGATATAAGCCACAGTGCCGTGTCTTCCTTTGCAGATGACACCCGAATCTGTATGACAGTGTCCACCGTTGAAGACACTACAAGACTCCAAGCAGACATAAACCAAATCTTTAAATGGGCTGCAGAAAACAATATGAAGTTCAATGATGAGAAATTTCAATTACTCAGATACCGAGAACGTGAGGAAATTAAAATCTCATCGGAGTACAAAACTAATTCCAACCACACAATAGAGCGAAAAACTAATGTCAAAGACCTGGGAGTGATCATGTCAGAGGATCTCACCTTCAAGGACCATAACACCGTAGCAATCGCATCTGCTAGAAAAAATGACAGGATGGATAATGAGAACCTTCAAAACCAGGGATACAAAGCCCATGTTGACACTTTACAAATAGCTTGTTCTATCTAGGCTGGAATATTGCTGCACACTAACTGCACCTTTCAAGGCAGGTGAAATTGCTGACCTTGAAAATGTGCAGAGAACCTTCACGGCACGCATAAGTGCGATAAACCACCTCAATTATTGGGAACGCTTGAAGTTCCTAAACCTGTACTCCCTAGAACGCAGGAGGGAGAGATACATATACACGTGGAAAATTCTCGAGGGATTAGTACCAAACTTGCACACAAAAATCACTCCCTACGAAAGCAAAAGACTCGGCAGGCGATGTAACATCCCCCCAATGAAGAGCAGGGGTGCCACTAGCACGTTGAGGGACAACACAATAAGTGTCAGGGGCCCAAGATTTTTCAACTGCCTCCCAGCATACATCAGGGGGATGACCAACACACCCCTGGCTGTCTTCAAGCAGGCACTGGACAGGCACCTAAAGTCGGTACCTGACCAGCCAGGCTGTGGTTCGTACGTTGGACTGCGTGCGGCCAGCAGTAACAGCCTGATTGATCAGGCTCTGGTCCAACATGAGGCCTGGTCACAGACCGGGCCGCGGGGGCGTTGACCCCTGGAATTCTCTCCAGGCAAACTCCAGGTAATAGTATGTAGTATGTCGCCGTGTCCGCCTTGCTCCGTGTTTTTTCGTGTTTTTCGCTGTCTCTTTTACGTGCTAGAACTTTAAAACTGTGCTAGTGATCTTATAATAATAATAATAATAATAATAATGATAATAATTTTATTTTGATATGATACAAGGTTGTACTACATAGTTCTAGGTATACATGAGGTGTCCATGCCAAAAGCCCCTAATATGCTGAGCATTGTGGGCATTTTTAAAATTAATTTGATTAGATTTTGCCACCGAAGTGGCTAGTTTGTGTGTACCCCATATCCATCCTGTGGACGGTAGCGCAAGAGCATATGGATACACAAAAGGCCTAGGAACTAGGCCCCAAAAGGGTTAACAATTGTACATGTGGATTTATATCTACATTTCACTTATCTGTTACAAGGAAATTTGCTTAGTATAAATGGTATCTTATTTTTATTAATAAGATATCTTGACATGTCACATAGGTTATTATACTGTCTATCTCTATATTCCTCAATAAGTGGACAATTCAGCACATAGTGTTCAAGACAGTGACCATATGCCTGATCACATAATTTGCATTTAGTTTGATCATCATCTGTGTGTCTCCCAAACTGCCAGAAGTACTTGTAGCCAAGCCTAAGCCTGGCCACTACAACATCAGTCAGTCACAATGAGACTATTAGTCCAGGAAGTAGGAAGAACTCCCTCAATGTAACTGGTATTATGCAGTACCAACAAAGGATTATTAGGCACATGCCTTAAAGCTCTGAGAATATCATAGGTTATACCATCCTCTCCAGGAGCAGTTGATCGACCTTTAGTTAATGCATTATCTAATTCATACTCTGTGAAGAGGCAATCACTCTCATCAATATTTTTGCTCATAAAATTAATCAGTTTCAACATTTCTTCAGAAGCACTCTCTAAGTTTTCTCTAATATGAGATGGCAGGTTTTCATGTCTGGAGATTTTTGACCAGTCATTTATGAGGTCATTTGCTTTTTCAAGTGGAAAGGGATGAGCAACATTGCCAGTCTTTTTCCTAGTTATTATATTTATACCTTTAGATGCCAAACTTAAAGATGTAGACCTATTTAATCCACTAACGAATTGTTCCCATTCCTGTTGCCTAAGTTCTTGCTTTCTATTCATTAAGATAAGATAAGATTTTCTTCGGATTTTTAACCCCGGAGGGTTAGCCACCCAGGATAACCCAAGAAAGTCAGTGCGTCATCGAGGACTGTCTGTCTTATTTCCATTGGGGTCCAGCTAGTGCAGCTTGGAACGTTCTGAGGTCTGGGGTTCTACACTCACGGTATGCTTTACCAATCCTCCTAGCTGCATGTGTTAGATTGCGTAGCTGTGGGTCATTTTAATTTTACATTGGTTTTTATTGTCATTTCAAGTGGAAGGTTTATGTTTTCTTTTCCTGCCCACTTAATACTTTATTGAGACATGGTACAATAATACATGGTAGACAAGAAATATAGTTATTAATGAGATGTACATGCCAAAAGCCCCTAATATGCTGTGCATTGAGGGCATTCTTAGGTCTACTTAATTCTAGACTACATGGTAAAAAGTTATGGTTGATAATTTATAAAATAAGTATAATTGCGTATCTAAGTTATAAAGTTTGAATATAAGTTGAACATATCAATTAATTGTAGCAATGCAACTAATTGAGTGAAATAACAATTTAAAACAATTAGTTGCATTGCAGTACAGTTTACGTGGTCATTATAATGTAAATGTTATGGAAATAGTTAGCTTAGTATGTATTATTCATAACAGGTTTTTACATTTTAGTGATTAGTCAGGTTTTTACATTTAGTGATTATTCTACTTTGTTGGGAATGTTTGATATTGAGCATTTAGCTTTGGGTGAGAAGGTGTTTTTTTAGCATCGTTTTGAATTGGGGTACAGGCAGGGTTTCTTTGGCAGTGACAGGTAATGAATTCCAAATTTTCGTGCCTTTTATATGCATTGAGTTTTTACATAGTGTTAGATGGACACGGAGAACATCGAGGAGTGATCTGTGTCTAGTGTTATGGTCATGTGTCCTGTTAAAATTGGTAAGGAGAAGTTTGAGTGATGGGTTAATATTTGCATAGAGTGTTCTATGTATGTAATAGGCACAGTAAAAAGTATGGATGTCTTGTATGGTGAGTAAGTTTAGGTTTTTGAATATTGGTGGAGTATGTTGTCTGGAGTGTGAATTTGTTATCATTCTAACTGCTGCCTTTTGTTGTGTTATTAGTGGTCTGAGATGAGTTATTGATGTAGAGCCCCATGCGCAGATTCCATAGGTGAGGTAGGGGTAAATGAGTGAGTGATATAGGGTAAGGAGAGCTGGTTGTGGAACATAGTACCGTATCTTGGATAGTATTCCCACGGTCTTTGAGACTTTCTTGGAAATTTGTTGTTTATGTGTCTGAAATTTGAGGCCATTGTCAAGATGGATTCCTAAGAATTTTCCCTCTGCGAGTTTTGTGATAGGGGACCAAATTATCATTATGTTAAGTGGTGCGTTTGTAGCTCTGTTCCCAAACTGGATAAAATATGTTTTATCAATATTGAGAGTAAGTTTGTTGGTCATCATCCAGGTAGATATTTTCTGCAATTCAGTATTTGCAGTGTTGGCTAGTATGTCTGGGCTTGGGTGCGAGATAACGTATGTAGTGTCATCTGCAAAAAGTATGGGTTTGAGTAGTTGAGATGCATTTGGTAGGTCGTTAATGTAAATGAGAAAGAGTAGGGGGCCAAGAACACTTCCCTGTGGGACACCTACGGTAATAGTTTACGCTGTGGAGCTAGCTCCATTTGTGTACACATATTAGTTTCTGTTGCTAAGGTATGATTTTAGGTAGTTGAGGGAGTGCCCTCTTATACCATAGTGTGATAATTTTAGGTGTAACAGATCATGGTCAACTGTATCAAAAGCTTTACGTAAATCAATGAAGATTCCCACTGGGATTTCTTTTTTCTCAAGGGCGGTGTAAATTATTTCTAACATGTGTATAATGGCATCATTTGTATTTTTATTAGGCCTGAATCCAAATTGACAGTGGTTGAGTACTTTGTTGGAGGTGAGGTAGGAATATATTTGTCTATGAATTAATTTTTCAAAGATTTTGGAGAGAAGGGGTAAGTTAGATATCGGCCTGTAGTTGTTCAGGTCTGTTTGATCTCCTCCTTTATGTATTGGGGTGACCCTCGCTATTTTGAGTATTGATGGGAAGGTAGAGGATTCAATGGATTTGTTAAAGAGTGTTGCAATAATTGGTGAGAGAACTTGAGAGGCTTTTTTGTATATAAAAGGTGGTAAGTTATTTAGGTCACCTGCTTTGTTTTTTAATGTGTTGATTATAAGTGAAACTTCTATTGGGTTGGTTGGGGCTAGGAATAGTGTGCTCGGATAGGTGCCAGTGAAATAGTCGTTAGGTGGAGTATTTGAACTTGGGATTTTGCTTGCCAGCTTTTTACCTATGGTGGAGAAGAAATCATTGAGTTTGTTTGCTGTTTCAATGGGTGGGAGTAGGGGTTCATCTGGTTTTGTTAGCTTGATTGTTCTGTTTGTGGATATCTTTTTAGTTCCTAGAATTTCAGATAGGGTTTTCCAGGTCTTTTTTATATCACCTTTTAAGTTATGTAATCTGTTCTCATAGTACAATTTTTTTGACCTTATCAGACTCGTTAGGTTTGATGAGTAGCGTTTTGTTTGTTCTCTTGTTATTTGACCCATTCTGTACTGTTTTTCATATTAGTGCTTTATATTAATGGATTTGAGTAAGCTGGGGGTTAGCCAGGGACTATTTAATCTTTTAGTTGTGATTTGTTTAGTTTTTTTAGGGCAATGCTTATTATAGAGGTATTGGGTCTTTTTAAGAAAATTATTAATACATAAGTCAGTATCTGGGAAGTTGTCTATTTTTGTTTGCCAGTCAGTGTTTGTCATAGCTGTTATAAAGTTATTTATGGCTGCCTCATTATGTAGTCTGAAGGTAACTTTAGTAGTCTCTAGTGGTAATTTTCTGAGATTTGTTATGAGAAAGGTTGGGTAGTGGTCTGTGGTATTGTCTGTGATTATGCCTGATTTTAATGGGGATATGGTGTTAGTCCAGATATGGTCTAATAGAGAGGCACAGGTCTCAGAGATTCTCGTAGGTTTTGTTATTGTCGGGAGCAGCAAGCAGTTGCTCATAGTGTTTGTGAATTCAGTTACTTGTGGGTCCTGATCTTGTAGGAGGTTTATATTGAAGTCTCCTGTGAGGATTAAGTGGTCTTTGTTCATGTGTGCATCAGTAATCATACTTCCTAATTTTTCACTAAATTGCTGAATGTTTGACTGTGGTAATCTATAGATGTTTATAACTGTGAGAGGTTTTTGTAGGTATTTGGATTTAAACTTAGCTATTATATATTCTCCATGTTCATCTCTTGTGCATGTATTGTTAACACATTCAAGCTGGTCTGAGTATAACATAGCTGAGTATAACATAGCTGAGTATAACATAGCTGAGTATAACATAGCTGAGTATAACATAGCTGAGTATAACATAGCTGAGTATAACATAACTTGATCTGTGAGTACAGTCTCAATAGTGGTAACTAGATCATCGAATTTTTGTGTGCCAGTGGGTTCGTAATCCTTATACCATTGATCCAAGTGGTTAATAAAGTTATCTCTGTGTTCTGGGTTGAGAATAAGTTTAATCCTGTATTTAGCTCCTTGGTTGCTTGAGACATGATCAAGATTGACAGTTGTGAGTCTTGGGAAGTGATCAGATAGAAGATCATCAACTATGACAGAGTCATGCATCGTATATGATGCATTAAATCCAAGGCACAGATCTAGTATGCCTTCATATATGTGAGTGGGCTCAGTAGTGCCTACAATACGAACATTATCATGCTCATTTAGAAATTTCACTAGTTTAGTTTCATTGGTGTTTGTTATAGACCCACCAATATTCTTATGTCTGGCATTAAAGTCTCCAAGTATGAGGGTAGGTTCACTATTGATGCGATCTGGTAAAGCATCAGGTCGAAGCTGGTTTGCTGGGGCATAAAGGTTAAAGATGTTTATGGAAAAGTCGCCTGCGTATACTCTGACACCATGATACTGCATGTTTACTCGACTCTGCAGGGTAAGGAGTGAATGTGGCAAGTTCTTTCTGACATACATCACATAACAGTTGGTTGACCTTAAGTTATAAGCTGCATATCCAGACAGCTTTGGTGGAGGTACTCCTTCTTTCAGTCTACATTCCTGCAAACAGATGACATCAATATTCTTGGTTGCACTAATATGATGTAAGTCAGGCAACCGCTTCCTAATAGAAGCAATGTTCCATGAAAAAATTTGTAATCTATCCATTGTAGTGAGTTATTACAATCTCTTGTTCATAAGATGGTAAGACTATTATGCTTTGCCTACAGTGTGCAGACACTTAAGAGCAAATAGCATAGTTTGTACATGCTTATCTTCAGAACATTTATTTCTAAGCATTTTCCGGCAAATTGGCAGCAAGTTCCAAGGCAACTTTTGAAGCCAAGAGTCATTGGCTTCTTTCTTACAAATAGCTTGAAATTGGACCGAGATTGTTGATGCACTTTTGACATCATCAACGCACTCAGGAGCATCATGTTGACTACATATATTTATTAAACTTGTCAGCATCTGTTCAAGATGCTCATTTTTTTCCTGCAAGTTTGTTATAATTTGAGGAAGGTCAGGCGAATCAAATGCCTCTCCAGAAGAAGGCTCTTCTGACTTAGTTCTTTCTGTAACACCTATAACCTTAACAGGTACCTTGGCTAAATCAGTGCTCTTTGTTGGTGTCTGTGACATGACTACCTCATCATTCATTGCGGGTGGGTCCTGTGCATCTGACTCATCTCCAGCTTCCAGGGGGGTTACATTTGTGGTGTCCGTCTGACTGTTGGAGATGTGTGTATTGGGAAGAGTGACATGCTTATCCCCAAATTCAGGTGGAGGCATAAGTATGGGTGGTGAACTATCAGTATTTCAACATGTGCTAGCAGGGTTGGCTAGCTCCTCCACAATTGGTGTGTGTGATGGCACTCTGGTATCACCAGAATCATTTTCAGGGAAGTTAGACTCGTCCACACTTTGCATAGGATCAGTCTCAGATCTGGTTGTGGTAGACTGGATGGCCTCGTCCTCAAATGGCATTAAAGGACTGTTGGCTTTTTTACGTTAAAGGTTGTTTGGGTTACGACTGCAGTTCTTATGGGAAACTGTAACCCCTTCTTCTTTACAGTTAATACACTTATATGTTTGGCTGTCAAAACCTACTGTGCATTCTCTAGTGGAATGTTTCCCAGCACACTTACCACACCAAGAATGTAGTATTCCACAGGCTACTGCCACATGGCCATAGTGTTGGCATTTGTAACACCTACGTTGAGGGGGTAGGTACACGTCGATGGGTAGGAAACGTAGACCAGGTACCCAGATATTTCGGGGGAGGGGCACAGGGCCTACCCAACTGGCAATAATTTGGGATTTTCCTTTAAGTCTTTTGGGCTTGATGATATGCTCGCTTAGAGTCAGATGGGATGGGTCCATGTCGAGAGGGTATCCAAAGATTATGATACTATCCCCTTTTTTAAAGTGATGCGTGTCTGATGGAGGGCGAAGCAGCTTAATATCCCCATAGGTTGTGTTAAGTAGATCACTGATCAGTTCTTTGTTCTGTTCTACAAACACAAATTTGTGTTAGTTTTTTCCAAAGTGGATCCTCACCTTCGGATGTGCATTTACTGCTGCCATTAGCCATGCACACCTACCCTGCAGCAGGGTGTTGTCAGGGAAGTTCAGCTTAACACAGTCTTCCTTAGAAGAAAGGCTTTTTGCACCCTGTGTGCACCATGGACGTCTAGTTTCACATTGCCTACGAGTCAAGTGAGCCTGACTACGTCGGCGCTCTAGCCCTTTCTCACTTTTCCTTCTTTGTTTACTTATAAAGATCTGGAAGCTATCATCATTGTCATCACCTGCAAAAATATATTCCTCTGTGACAGTTGCCATGTTTGCAGGTGATGATAACTCATGTAAGACTCACAGTGCAAGAATTCCTCGCTTACCTTCCCCTTATGCCTTAAGCAAGAGCAAATATTTACTATAAAGTCAAGGGAACACAAGGGTTCCAGTTCAAAGGACACTTCCAATTATATATACTGTACTTAACTCAGATTACTACTCGTGTTTACTATAGTCAGAGGTCTAACATAAATCAAGACACAAGGGTTAAAGTTCAATGAACACTTGTATGGGTGTTAATAATATGGTACAATAATGGATTGTACAGAAAAGGTCTTACACCTAATCACAAATTGCAAGATGAGAATAAAGAGAGGTAGAACGGTAGGTAATATTGATCGCAAAAATATCACCTTAAATAAAAGGTTCAAATTCAATGATAATTTCCTCTTGAGTCAATACAGGCTACTGAAACCTAATATCCTAATATTATCATTAAAATAATAATATTGCAGACATTACAAGTAATTAAAATGTCTAAGGTACACTGCATAAAAATTGATAACTCACTGAATTACACTGTATAAAATAAGGAAATACATTGAAAATGCCATGACAAGGGAAATATTACTGCAATGTGAATTAATTGTAAAAGTGAGCTGTCTTTACTCTTAATTCAATCGAGAAATATACTAATAATAATAATAATAATAATAATAATAATAATAATAATAATAATAATAATAATAGTTTATTTGGACATGATACAAAGAATTACATTTGGTTATTGAGATTAAATGAGGTGTACATGCCTAAAGCCCCTAATATGCAGGGCATTTTGGGCAGACTTAAAATTAACTTAAAACTAAATTGTAAGAATTTTTGTAGATAGTTTACAATGAGTATAGGTGAGTATTTAAGCTATGAAATTTGAACAGAGTTTAGACATGACATTTTTTAAACATAGTTTTGTACTTTTGTCTTCATTATAAAATTAATTAAATCAGATTAAACAAATTAAAGCAAGAATAATAATAAAATAATAAAAAGTTATGGTTGATAATTTATAAAATTAGTAAAGTTGCATATCTAAGTTATAAAGTTTGAATATAAGTTGAACATATCAATTAATTGTAGCAATTTATTGTAGCAATGCAACTAATTGAGTGAGATAACAATTTAAAACAATTAATTGCATTGCAGTTAGTTTACGTGGTCATTATAATGTAAGTGTTGTGGAAATAATTAGCTAAGTATGTAATATTCATAACAGGTTTTACATTCAATTGATTAGTCAGGTTTTTACGTTAAGTGATTATTCTACTTTGCTGGGAATGTTTGATATTGAGCAATTAGCTTTGGGTGAGAAGGTGGTTTTTTAGCATCGTTTTGAATTGGGGTACAGGCAGGGTTTCTTTGGCAATGACAGGTAATGAATTCCAAATTTTCGTGCCTTTTATATGCATTGAGTTTTTACATAGTGTTAGATGGACACGGGGAATATCAAGGAGTGATCTGTGTCTAGTGTTATAGTCATGTGTCCTGTTAAAATTGGTAAGGAGAAGTTTGAGTGGTGGGTTAATATTTGCATAGAGTGTTCTATGTATGTAATAGGCACAGTAAAAAGTATGGATGTCTTGTATGGTGAGTAAGTTTAGGTTTTTGAATATTGGTGGAGTATGTTGTCTGGAGTGAGAATTTGTTATCATTCTAACTGCTGCCTTTTGTTGTGTTATTAGTGGTCTGAGATGAGTTATTGATGTAGAGCCCCATGTGCAGATTCCATAGGTGAGGTAGGGGTAAATGAGTGAGTGATATAGGGTAAGGAGAGCTGGTTGTGGAACATAGTACCGTATCTTGGATAGTATTCCCACGGTCTTTGAGACTTTCTTGGAAATTTGTTGTTTATGTGTCTGAAATTTGAGGCCACTGTCAAGATGGATTCCTAAGAATTTTCCCTCTGTGAGTTTTGTGATAGGGGACCCGTTTATCATTATGTTAAGTGGTGCGTTTGTAGCTCTGTTCCCAAACTGGATAAAATATGTTTTATCAATATTGAGAGTAAGTTTGTTGGTCATCATCCAGGTAGATATTTTCTGCAATTCAGTATTTGCAGTGTTGGCTAGTATGTCTGGGCTTGGGTGCGAGATAACGTATGTAGTGTCATCTGCAAAAAGTATGGGTTTGAGTAGTTGAGATGCATTTGGTAGGTCGTTAATGTAAATGAGAAAGAGAAATAAAATTGTAAATCAATGCAAAGTAGAAATACAAACAGTAATTTTATGCAATTTGAAAATATACTGGAAAAACAAATTTCCTAAAAGAAATGATACTAAGAAACTAATATGCAATACTGACACAATTAAAGGAAGTGTAATACTGAAAAGATTGCACTGAATTTTAATTTTATCACGTGTCAGAAATAAACAATAAGTAAAATAAAATAGAGCACAAAATACTATATAAAATAATTGCAGAAATTAATCACTGGAGAATAAATTGTAAAATGCAAGTAAGTTGCAGAAGTGATTAATGCAGCAATAAAAAATAATTGTGCACTCAGAACGTTCCAAGCTGCACTAACAAATGCAAACGTTGCCTGATGGCCTGGTGGCTAGAGCTCTCGCTTCACACACGGAGGGCCCGGGTTCGATTCCCGGTGGGTGGAAACATTTCGACGTGTTTCCTTACACCTGTTGTCATGTTCACCTAGCAGCAAATAGGTACCTGGGAGTTAGTTGACTGGTGTGGGTCGCATCCTGGGGGACAAGATTAAGGACCCCAATGGAAATAAGACAGACAGTCCTCGATGACGCACTGACTTTCTTGGGTTATCCTGGGTGGCTAACCCTCCGGGGTTAAAACTCCGAAGAAAATCTTATCTTATCTTAAGGAATAGAAAGCAAGAACTTAGGCAACAGGAATGGGAACAATTCGTTAGTGGATTAAATAGGTCTACATCTTTAAGTTTAGCATCTAAAGGTATAAATAAAATAACTAGGAAATAGACTGGCAATGTTGCTCATCCCTTTCCACTTGAAAAAGCAAATGACCAGGCATGAAAACCTGCCATCTCATATTAGAAAAAACTTAGAGAGTGCTTCTGAAGAAATGTTGAAACTGATTAATTTTATGAGCCAAAATATTGATGAGAGTGATTGCCTCTTCACCGAGTATGAATTAGATAATGCATTAACTAAAGGTTGATCAACTGCTCCTGGAGAGGATGGTATAACCTATGATATTTTCAGAACACTAAGGCACGTGCTTGATAATCCTTTGTTGGCACTGTATAATACCAGTTACATTGAGGGAGTTCTTCCTACTTCCTGGACCAATAGTCTCATTGTGCCTATCCCTAAGCCTCAACAGCCTGATACATTTAGACCGATCTTCTTAACTAGTTCTCTTTGTAAAATTTTTGAAAGAATGATAATTAACAGACTGTACCACAGAATCAGACACCAACTCTCCCCCTCCCTCTATGGGTTCATGAAAGGTAAGAGTGTGCAGAACTGTATTTCCACCTTTCTCACCTCACACACCTCTACTAGTTTTACCACATTTCTTGATCTAAAATCTGCATTTGATGTTGCGAACAGAACTGTTATACTACATGAACTAGCCAAAATGAATATTTGTGGTAGCCTACTCTGCTGGATAATAGGATACCTGTCAAACAGAGTATCCTCTGTCCTCTACCAGGGCTTTAGAAGCAAGTCTAAATAAATGTCCCTAGGTACACCGTAGGAAGGAGTTCTCAGTCCCATGCTATTTAATATTCTGATTAATGCTCTCCTAAATGCTCTACCTACCTCACCTAAACATATAGCTATAAGCTATGCTGATGACATCATGATCCATACAACAGGGCATGAAAAGATGAATACCATTCTTAATGAAGTTCAAGCAATTTGTAATCGACTAGGCCTCGTAATATCTTCCTCTAAAACAAAGATAATAACAAGCAAATGACATCCCCCACCCATCTATTTGCAGGGTGAAAACATTAGCTACATTAAAACTTACAGATATCTTGGTGTAGATGTACCCTTTAACAAATCCACTATACCACAATTAAATAGATCTGAGTAGATCTATAACCCACTATGATAACATGAACATAGATAAGTATGTTTATGGAGCAACTTGCAATGTGAACAAACTGACTGATGTTGTAGTGGCCAGGCTTAGGCTTGGCTACAAGTACTTCTCGCAGTTTGGGAGATACACAGATGATGACCAAACTAAATGCAAATTATGTGATCAGGCATATGGTCACTGTCTTGAACACTATGTGCTTAATTGTCCACTTATTGAGGAATACGGAGATAGACAGTATAATAACCTATGTGACATGTCAAGATATCTTATTAATGAAAATAAGATACCAGATATGCTAAGCAAATTTCCTAAATTTGCTTGTAATAGATAAGTAAACTGTAGATATAAATCCATATGTACAATTGTTAACCCTTTTGGAGCCAAGTTCCTAGGCTTTTTGTGTATCCATATGCTCTTGCGCTACCGTTCACAGGATGGATATGGGGTGCACAATAAACTAGCAACTTCAGTGGAAAAATCTAAAATCTAATATTTGTATTGACGACAAAGTCTCGTTACAACAGGTCCAAGTAGTGGGACCTCAAAGCCTCGATACCTGTATCTGCTTACATATTCTAGAAGAGACCCATCATGCAACTGGATCTGGCGAAATGTGCCTCTCTGTCGAGGAGGACGCCTATTGAGTATCTTTGTTTTATCAGTAGAGATTATCAACCTCAGGTCCTGACACGAGGCTAGTACATGGTTAAGAATGTTTTGGGTGTTGGAGAATCCAGTGGTGTGAATCATTATATCATCAGCAAAACTAATCATATAATGATGGGGCTGGTTAGGCATAGCATTAAGTAAGGCATTAAATAGAATATTGAATAGAGTGGGACTGAGCACACTTCCCTATGGGGTTCCTAATTCAAAGTCTTTAGTTATACTTCTATGCCCCTGGAACAACACAGAAGACTTTCTGTTGGACAGGTAGCCTTTAATCCAGCGGAGAAGCCATCCTCCAACATCCATTCTGGCAAGTTCACTAATGATTACATGTCGGTTGGCAACATCAAAAGCAGATTTAAGGTCAAGTAAGGTAGTGTATGAGCTGTCAGTGTGCAGGGTGAGAAAGGTGGCTATGCTAAGTAAGTAATTAAGTTTATTCAGGTAGACACAAATACAGTTATATAGATTATCATACATAGCAACATATGTGTAGAAAACCTAGGATAACCCAAAAAAGTCAGACAGAGTGACTTATTTCCATTGGGGTCCATTTAATACCTTAATATTATACACTGTAGGAGATATATGCTTTTATACTATAAGGGATATATACTAGGAATAAGGTAAAAAGAGTTATTTATTTTTACACGTATGTTAGCTAAAAAAAATAAAAAAATCCTTCTCCTCCCTTTCTGTAGCTACATTCATTAGGTACCTTTTGGCTCTCTTCTTGAACAAACTCATGCTATGACTGGCTTTGACATGTGCAGGAAGTCCGTTCCATTCCTTTATTGCTGTACAATAAAAGGTGTTTGAAGCCTGGCCACTGACTGTGGGAACTACAAAGTTGTGATCTCTCCCCCTAGTACTATGTCTGCTTTGGTTCCCAGCCTTTACAAAATTGGCAGCAAGATATTCTGGACTCTGTTTGTGAGCAATTTT
>WNWK01038872.1:0-17721 GCA_009830355.1 Cherax destructor
GATGAAGCCACTGGATGGCTAAAACGTCTACAAATAAAGATACCCAGATGCTGCACCTATCTAATTCTTCATCTTACAATCAGCTATCTCGAATAATTCACACAAAAATCCCACACATATGAAAAGAAAGTGACGACTTTTCGGTCTGTCGTGAACCATTGTCAAGTCATAACTTGACAGTGGTCCAGAATAGACCGAAACGTCGTCTTTACTTTTCATAAGTGTGGGTTTTGTGTTTGTGTGTGTGTGAATTAGGAAAGCAGCGATTAGCCAATGTTTTCGAAATAAATAGTTCAAAGTTCCCATCAACTGACAGTCAACTCTTTTTTATCAGCTGAAATGTTGATCTCAAGCAAGAGGGAAGAAGCCAGTATGTATACATGAGAGGAGAGACAGAGAGGAGGTTAAAATAATACTGTTCATGAAGGAAGTAGAAATAGTAAAGGTAGTGATGATAGTAGTGGCTGGAGATGCTGAGCATAACAAGGGACTTTCTGTATAGTAGTATGCCATTAATGTCAGCTAGGCCTGTATACCTTGTACATGTACTTGTAGAAATGAAGATATATTATTATTATTATTATAACTAAAAGCACCGGCCCAGATAACATCCCAACTAAGTTCCTAAAAGATGGTGCCTTTGAATTGCCAATCCCCATTGCCCACATAATAAATTTATCCATCACCACTAGGTTAGGTTAGGTTAGGTTAGGTAAGGTTCGTCAGGAAACAAGACAAGTGTTTCCTGACGCGGGTCTTAGTCAGATGATGACCCACCACTGGAGCTGGTGGTCCTCTGACCGAGGCCTTCACAATCTAAATATTCTGAACTACCTCACTATTGTAAATCTATTTAATCATTTGAAATTTGTATTCATTTGTAAATTTTACTATAGATTAGGAACTAGTATTAGTCTGTCCGAAATGCCTAGCATGCCCAGGCATGCTAGGCTTGCCATCTTTGTAATTATTGTCTTATAACTGTAAACCACACATTGTAATCTTTACAGAGAAATAAAAAAATCTAAATCTAAATCTACTAACAGTTAGCTAACACCCAGGTACCTACATACTGTTAGGTAACAGGGGCAGCAGGTATAAGGAAACACAAAGTTTCACCGTGCCAGGGATCGATCCCGGCCCTAAGTGGGTGAACTAAATAATGCCAACAAGCTACGAGCACCCGCATAACTTTCTAATGCAGTTAAATACGTAAATATGTGAGCATGATACACTAGCAAAACGTTTCGGCAATAAAGATATCCATCCGTGTTGCATATGTATCTTATCCATCCGTGTTGCATATGTATCTTATTCATCAATATTATTATTAAAGCCAATGACATTTGACTAATTGGCTGGTTCCTACCCACTGAAGCTTATTTGGCCAGGAAAATTAGGCCCAAACACAAATAATATCAGACTAACTTCCAGTTCCTGGGTCTAATGTGCGAGTTTATTGTTGTCTGGTGGCTACAGCTCTCGCTTCACACGGCAAGCGTCCGGGTTCGATTCTCGGCGAGGGTAGAAACATTGGGCGTGTTTCCTTACACCGGTTGTCTATGTTCACCCATCAGTAAAATGGGTACCTAGGTGTTAGTCGACTGGTGTGGGTCGCATCCTGGGACAAAACTGACCTAATTTGCCCGAAATACTCTGCATAACAAGTGGCTTTCTATATAGTAAGCATGTATACCTTGTACATGTACTTGTAGAAATAAAGATATTATTATTATTAGTAGTAGTATTAATTAATATATTATATTCGTTGAAGAGTTGTGTCACTAGTCGTTGGAGGTTTCAATAGCACACCATAAAACACAAATATCCTGCGGGTTATTTGTGTATTATTCCAGTCACAGAATTGCTAGCGCATCCTAATGGAAATAAGTCACTTGTGTGAGTATTTTGGGTTATCCTAGGTTCTCTACACATATGCTATGTATGATAATCTATATAACTGTATTTGTGCGTACCTGAATAAACTTACTTACTCAGCTCACACAATGAGTTCCGGGGGTCGATCCATGTTCATTGTTGTTGCCGATTCGCCGGTACTTTTGCCGGCCCGGGTCTTTTCCAGATGGTGCCCCGGCCTTGGCTCCCAGGAATGAGAGTGTCTTGAAGGGCATGCCAGCTGCACAGCAGCTAACGATGCGAGGAAGGCTGATGAAGCTGCACAGCAGCAGGCAGTGTCAGGAAGGGCCGAGAAAGCGAGAATTACAGGGTCCAATGGAGCCACACCCCAGCTTTAGGCCATGCCAGAGCGCTAGGGGAACTCAGCTTCACGGTGATAAGTTGTTGGGAAACGATGCTAGTGGGGGACTAGCGTTTTTGATGTTTCTGAATTTCGTCCTGGAGACGTGGATGATCCGGGTCATGCTCTCATAGTCGGTAATGTACTCATGGATGTCCTCAAGTATGTTTTGAGTGGTGCGGTGTTGATCTGGGTCGCTGGTAAACTTCACAGTTCCATCTTAGACTCGTTGGTAGAGTTCGTCGCAGAACATACTGTAGAACTTGACGCCAGGCCATGATTCCTACTTTTGGTTTAGTATTTTCCTTAATTTCTAGTGATTTTAGCAACCTGTGTAGGTGTAAGGAATTAGTAAGTAAGTAAGTAAGTTTATTCAGGTATACACAAATACAGTTACATAGATTATCATACATAGCAGCATATGTGTAGGGAACCTAAGATAACCCAAAAAGTCAGACAGTGACTTATTTCCATTGGTGTACAATTGCTATGGATCCCATCACACATTGGATTACACCTTCATGATAAAGTTGATATGTTAGCCAAGAAGAGTACCCACAAGGAGAATGTAGAATATAACTTATTTCCCCAATGGAGATAAGTCACTCTGACTTTTTTGGGTTATCCTAGGTTCTCTACACATATGCTGCTATGTATGATAATCTATGTAACTGTATTTGTGTATACCTGAATAAACTTACTTACTTAGTCCATCTGCGAGAGCTTGGGTTGCCATGACACCAGTGAAGGTGACACTGAGCATTGAAGAAGCGTTGGGTATTTTGGTAATATTTTTCACCATGGCCCAAGGTCTTCTATTGATGATTTAATTTCTTCAATAGCCAGGGTTGTGATGAGCTTATCCAGTCGCTTAATGAACACAGTTCTCTTGGCCATCAAAGCTGGGAAGTCATGACATGAAATCCTGGTTGGTTAAGATTGGTTGTAGAGTCAGTGGTGGTAAGTATCTCGGTTGCCATGTTGTCTGAGTAGACGACAACGAAAGTCTCTTGGAGCGATAGAATGGCATTACATTACCCTGCAATATGCCGCTAACGACAGCTGCAAGTGCTAGTTTGGACGAGGCACTGACTCTCTCACTTCTCGGTTTGATCTTCACATGGTTTGAGAAATGCATCGTGGAAGATGACGTCGAATACAGAAGTAAAAGTTCCCCTCCCCAGCGGGGATCACAGGGATACGATGTGTTGTGTCCATGTTCACCTAGGAGGAGGTGTTGATACGCCGGGAATTCTTCCGGCCCGGGTCTATTCCAGATGGCGACCCGGCTCCGGCTCCCTGTCGTGGGAGTATCAGAGACCTATGTCTCCCATGGGAGGAGGTACAAGTACCCCCTCATCGTTGGGACCAACTGTCCCCAGGCCTAGCCACATTCCCCACCAGCACGGGGCTGGGAGGGAGAAGCTAGGCCTCTCTGGTCTGCCATCTTCCCTGACGGGAAGGGGAGGCTTGCGAGCTGCAGATAGTAGCAGCTCCAGCTTTTATCACTTACCCTGCCTTAAAAGGACTGGGCATGTTCACCTAGCAGTAAAATAGGTACCTAGGTGTTAGTCAACTGGTGTGGGTCGCATCTTGGGAAAAAATTGATCTAATTTGTCCTAAATGCTCTGCATAACAATCAATCAATCAATCAATCAAGATTTATTTCTCTGTAAAAAATACAATGTGTGTTTTACATTTAAAGGCAATAATTACAAAGATTATTATTATTATTATTATTATTATTATTATTATTATTCATTCTTCAGTTAACCATAAGTTATAAGACGGAGTGTTCCATTTTCTATAATACTAAGAAAAGAGAACGTAAATACCGATTTTAATCTGCAGGGAACACTTTTAATGATAAACATATTTTTTTCTTTTTGGATTATTAATCCATAGAGTTAGTAACCCAGGAACACAAGAACACAACGAAGGTACACTGCAGCAGGCCTACTGGTAAATACTAGGCACGTCTAACTCACAACCACGACTTTATTAATATACTTATCATGACTTAAGACGTAAGATTTATACATCAACGATCTTTCAAATGGATCGCAGCAACAACAACTTATTCTCTTAGCCGATGACACAACTTTTGTCATCTCCCACCTAAATCTAGCATCACTCAACAACATTTTTAATGAAGAGCTCTTAAAAATAACCTGGATGTATACCAATAAACTCACACTTAACATCATGTTTGGGAGCAAAGCAAGTAATGTCCAACTAAATGTTATGATTAGCAATACTCTTATTGCTAAACATAATGAGGGAAAAATTCTGGGTCTGTTCCTTGACAGAAACTTGAATCTAAACACTCACATCCAACACAATATGAAAAAAAAGTGTTCAAAACAGTTGGCATCCTCTTCAAGATACTATGTTATTATGTATCTCAAACAACACTACTTGCATCATACTACTCACTAGTCTATCCCTACCTTACTTACACTATTTGTGCGTAGGGATCCACAACAGCAAATCACCTCAAGACAATAATAACTCAATAAAAGGCAGCAGTAGAATGATCACACAGTCTACTACACACTCCTCCGCTCTTCAAACACCTAAATCTACTTATTATACGAAACATTTACTCTTACTACTGTGCATCCTACATATACAGAACAATAAATTTTAATATTAATCCTGATTTGAAGCACTTCCTTGATAGCTGCGACAGAACCCATAGACATAATACTAGACATAAAAATCTCTATGATATACCCCGATTAGATTTTAGATTTTGCCACCGAAGTGGCTAGTTTATTATGCACCCCATATCCATCCTGTGGACGGTAGCGCAAGAGCATATGGATACACAAAAGGCCTAGGTACTAGGCCTCAAAAGGGTTAACAATTGTACATTTGGATTTATAACTCCATTTCACTTATCTGTTACAAGCAAATTTAGGAAATTTGTTTAGTATAATTGATATCTTATTTTCATTAATAAGATATCTTGACATGTCACATAGATTATTATACTGTCTATCTCTATATTCCTCAATAAGTGCACAATTAAGCACATAGTGTTCAAGACAGTGACCATATGCCTGATCACATAATTTGCATTTAGTTTGTTCATCATCTGTGTGTCTCCCAAACTGCCATGAAGTACTTGTAACCAAGCCTAAGCCTGGTCACTACAACATCAGTCAGTCTGTTCACATTGCAAGTTGCTCCATAAACATACTTATCTACGTTCATGTTATTATAGTTGGTTATAGATCTACTCAGACTTCTAAGTGCATTCCTATAACAATCATTTTCATTATTTATTTCTCTCCTAATGCTAGACACAGATGTACCAAAGTTATATTCTACATTCTCCTTCTGGGTACTCTTCTTGGCTAACATATCAACTTTATCATGAAGGAGTAATCCAATGTGTGATGGAATCCATAGCAATTGTACATTAATTTCTTTGTCCCGGAATTTTGAGTATCTATAGCTGGCTTAAGATAGTCTTAAGTTTTCCTGAAATACTCTGTATGCTAAGAGGCTTTCTGCATGCACACCTCACCCATTTCTATACAAACATTATATTATGCTAAAATAAGAATGTAAATCTAAGTCGAGACTTAAGTCAAGACTTAAGTAAGCTTGTTTAGGTACAGGTACACATAAGCACAATTATCATGCATAATAGCATTTGTATGGGTGTGAAGCATAGGTACTGAATGTTGCAACGAGGAGAAGGCTGGAGGCAGTGGAGATGTCATGTCTGAGGTCAATGTGTGGTGTGAATATAAAGCAGAGAATTCGGAGTATGGAAATTAGGAGGAGGTGCGGGATTACCAAAACTATTATCCAGAGGGCTGAGGAGGGGTTGTTGAGGTGGTTCAGACATGTAGAGAGAATGGAACGAAACAGAATGACCTCGAGAGTGTATAAATCTGTAGTGGAGGGAAGGCGGGGTAGGGGTCGGCCTAGGAAAGGTTGGAGGGAGGGGGTAAAAAGAGGTTTTGTGTGCGAGGGGCTTGGATTTCCAGCAAGCATGCGTGTGCGTATTTGATAGGAGTGAATGGAGACAAATGGTTTTTAATGTCTGCATAGTGAAGGAGGGGTGTTAATGTTGCAGTTTTATAACTGTAGTGTAAAACACCCCTCTGGCAAGACAGTGATGGAGTGAATGATGATGAAAGTTTTTCTTTTTAGGGCCACCCTGCCTTGGTGGGAGGCGGCCGATGTGTACCACCGAGGGAGGTACTACCATCCTGCCAAACGCGTGTGAGACAGAAACGTGTAATTGTTTTTCATAATGGTAGGATTGCTGCTGTCTTTTCTTTCTATCTCATAAACACGCAAGAAAAACACCTACATCTTGCTACTTCTACTTACACTTAGGTCACACTACATATATATGTACACCTTTATGTATACACACCCATCTGAATTTTTTTCTATTTTTTCTTAATAGTTCTTGTTCTTATATATTTTCTTTCATCTTCATGGGGAAGTGGAAAAAATCTTTCCTTCGTAAGCCATGCATGTCGTAAGAAGCGACTAAAAATAAGAAGAAAAACTTTATAAAGTTGGGATGTATGAACGTGCGTGGATGTTGCACAGATGATAAGAAAGAGGTGATTGCCTGTGTTATGAATGATAAGAAGTTGTATGTCTTGGCTCTAAGCGAAACAAAACCGAAGGGGCTAGGGGAGAAATAAATGGGGTTAGGTCAGGAGTATGGAAGAGAGTTAGAGCTAAGCAAGGGGGTAGCAATAATGTTGAAGGATCAATTATGGAAGAAGAGGGAATATAAATGTACAAATTTAAGGATTGTGTGAATTCAAATAAGGGTCGAATGCAAAAAGTGGGTTATAATAATTATGTATGCACCTGGAGAAGAGGGGAGTGTAGAAGAGAGTGGCAAATGGCAGGGTAGGCAGGAGACGGCAGAGCAGATAAGGCAGGCAGGCAGGCAGGCAGGAAGGGAGGCAGGCAGTGAGTGAGGGAGGGATCCAGACAGAGAGTGATGCAGACAGGTAGGGAGGCAGGCAGGTAGGTAGGGAGGGAAGTAGATATTAGGTAGGTATGGAGGGATGAAGGGAGGAAAGGAGGCTGGCCAACAGGCAGGGAGCGAGGGTGGCAGGAAGGCAGGGAGAGTCGCAGGCAGGCAAGGAAGGAGGGTGGTAGGCATGCAGGGATGGTGGCAGTCAGGGAGGGAGGGTGGCAGGCAAGCAGGGTGGGAGGGATGGAGACAGGCAGGGCAGGCGGGTGAGGAGAGAGGCAGGCAGGGAGTGGCAGCAGGGGCAGGCAGGGAGGGAGGGTGTCACGCAGGCAGGCAGGAAGGCAGTCAGGCAGGGTGGCAGGAGGGCAGGGAGTGAGGGAGGGTGGTAGGCAGCAGGGAGAGAGGGAGGGAGGGAGGGGGGCAGGCAGGGAGGGAGGTATGGAGGGTATCAGGCAGGCAGAGAGGAAGGCAAGCAGGAAGGCAGGGTGGCAGTCAGGGAGGCAGATTGGTAAAGAATTATAAACTTAATAATTACACTCTTGTTGTCTCCCAGTCCACCTGCATGAGAGTGCCATCCATTGAGGACACGGCAAATCTCCAAGAAGATATAAACCAAGTTTTCCAATGGGCAACGGCGAACAATTTGATGTTCAATGAAGACAAATTCCAACTACTCCGGTATGGAAAACTAAAGCAAATAATAGCTAGGACTGAGTATACTACAAACTCTAATCACACAATAGAGCGGAAAAGTAATGTGAAGGACCTGGGAGTGGTAATGTCCGAAGATCTCACTTTCAAGGACCACAACAATGCCACTATCACATCCGTGAGGAAACTGATAGGATGGATAATGAGAACATTCAAGACAAGAGATGCCAAGCCAATGATGATCCTTTTTAAATCACTTGTTCTCTCTAGGTTAGAATATTGCTGTACATTAACATCCCCGTTCAAGGCAGGTGAAATTGCAGATCTAGAGAATGTACAGAGAACCTTTACTGCACATATAAATTCCATCAAACACCTTAACTACTGGGAACGCCTGGAAGCACTTGACTTGTACTCACTGGAACGCAGGCGAGAGAGATATATCATAATCTACACCTGGAAGATTCTGGAGGGACTGGTCCCTAATCTGCACACGGAAATCACTCCCTACGAAAGCAAAATACTTGTCAGGGGATGCAACATACCCCCAGTGAAAAGTAGGAGCGCCATTGGTACACTAAGAGAAAATACAGTAAGTGTTCAGAGCCCAAGACTGTTCAACAGCCTCCCACCAGCCATAAGGGAAATTACCAATAGACCACTGGTTGTCTTCAAGAGGGAGCTGGACAGATACCTAAAGTCAGTGCCAGATCAGCCGGGCTGTGGTTCGTACGTTGGACTACTTGCAGTCATCAGTAACAGCCTCGTTGATCAGGCCTTGATCCACCATCTCTCCCACTCACTCACCCCTACCCACTAACCCCTTCCCCCCACTCACCTCTACTCACCAACCCCTCCCTCCCACTCACACAACCCTACCTCCACTCACTTCCCCTACCCACCAACCCCTCCCTCCCATTCACTCACCCCTACAAACCAATCCCTTCCTCCCACTCACCCCTACCCACCAACCCCTCCCTCCCATTCACTCACCCCTACCCACCAACCCTTCCCTCCCACTCACCCATACCCACCAACCCCTCCCTCCCACTCACTCACCGCTACGAACCAACCCATCCCTCCCACTCACCTCTACCCACCAATCCATCCCTCCCACTCACCTCTACCCTCCTACCCATCCCTCCCACTGACTCACCCCTTCCAACCAACCCCTCCCTCCCACTCACTCACCCATACCCACCAACCCCTCCCTCCCACTCACTCACCTCTACCCACCAACCCATCTCTCCCACTCACTCACACTACCCACCAACCCCTCCCTCCCACTCACCCCTACCCACCAACCCTTTCCTCTCACTCACTCACTCATACCCACCAACCCCTTCCTCCCATTCACTCACCCCTACCCACCAATCCCTTCCTCCCACTCACCCCTACCCACCAACCCCTCCCTCCCATTCACTCACCCCTACCCACCAACCCTTCCCTCCCACTCACCCATACCCACCAACCCCTCCCTCCCACTCACTCACCTCTACGAACCAACCCATCCCTCCCACTCACCTCTACCCACCAATCCATCCCTCCCACTCACCTCTACCCTCATACCCATCCCTCCCACTGACTCACCCCTTCCAACCAACCCCTCCCTCCCACTCACTCACACATACCCACCAACCCCTCCCTCCCACTCACTCACCTCTACCCACCAACCCATCTCTCCCACTCACTCACACTACCCACCAACCCCTCCCTCCCACTCACCCCTACCCACCAACCCTTTCCTCTCACTCACTCACTCTACCCACCAACCCCTTCCTCCCACTCACTCACCCATACCCACCAACCCATCATTCCCACTCACTCACCTCTACCCACCAACCCATCCCTCCCACTCACTCACCTCTACCCACCAACCCATCCCTCCCACTCACTCACCAACCCCTCTCTCCTACTCACCCATACCCACCAATCCCCTCCCTCCCACTCACCTCTACCCACCAACCCCTCCCTCCCACTCACCTCTACCCACCAACCCCTCCCTCCCACTCACTCACCCTACACACCAACCCCTCCCTCCCACTCACTCACCAATACCCATCAACCCCTCCTCCCACTCACTCACCTCTACCCACCAACCCATCCCACCCACTCACCTCTACCCTCCTACCCATCCCTCCCACTGACTCACCCCTACCCACCAACCCCTCCCTCACACTCACTCACCTACACCCACCAACCCCTCCCTCCCACTCACTCACCTCTACCCACCAACCCATCTCTCCCACTCACTCACATCTACCCACCAACCTCTCTCTCCCACTCACCCCTACCCACCAACCCTTCCCTCCCACTCACCCATACCCACCAACCCCTCCCTCCCACTCACCCATACCCACCAACCCCTCCCTCCCACTCACTCACCTCTACCCACCAACCCCTCCCTCCCACTCACCTCTACCCACCAAACCCTCCCTCCCACTCACTTCTACCCACCAACCCCTCCATCCCACTCACCTCTACCCACCAACCCTCCCTCCCACTCACTCACCTCTACCCACCAACCCCTCCATCCACTCACCTCTACCCACCAACCCATCCCTCCCACTCACTCACCCCTACCCACCAACCCTTCCCTCCCACTCACCCCTACCCACCAACCCTTTCCTCACACTCACTCACTCATACCCACCAACCCCTTCCTCCCACTCACTCACCCATACCCACCAACCCATCATTCCCACTCACCTCTACCCACCAACCCATCCCTCCCACTCACTCACCTCTACCCACCAACCCATCCCTCCCACTCACTCACCAACCCCTCTCTCCTAGTCACCAATCCCCTCCCTCCCACTCACCTCTACCCACCAACCCTCCTCCCACTCACCTCTACCACCAACCCCTCCCTCCCACTCACTCACCCCTACACACCCTCCCTCCCTCCACTCACTCACCATACCCATCAACCCCTCCCTCCCACTCACTCACCTCTACCCACCAACCCATCCCACCCACTCACCTCTACCCTCCAACCCATCCTCCCACTGACTCACCCTACCCACCAACCCCTCCCTCCACTCACCTCACCCACCAACCCCTCCCTCCCACTCACTCACCTCTACCCACCAACCCATCTCTCCCACTCACTCACATCTCCCACCAACCCCTCTCCCACTCACCCCTACCCACCAACCCTTCCCTCCCACTCACCCATACCCACCAACCCCTCCCTCCCACTCACCCATACCCACCAACCCTCCCTCCCACTCACCTCTACCCACCAACCCCTCCCTCCCACTCACCTCTCCCACCAACCCCTCCCTCCCCCTCACTTCTACCCATCAACCCTCCATCCCACTCACCCCTACCCACCAACCCCTCCCTCCACTCACTCACCTCTACCCACCAACCCCTCCCTCCCACTCACCTCTACCCACCAACCCATCCCTCCCACTCACTCACCCCTACCCACCAACCCTTCCTCCCACTCACCCATACCCACCAACCCTCCCTCCAACTCACCCATACCTACCAACCCCTCCTCCCACTCACCCCATACCCACCAACCCATCCCTCCCACTCACCTCACCAACCCTCCTCCCTACTCACCCCTCCATCCCACCAACCCCTCCCTCCACTCACCTCTACCACCAACCCCTCCTCCTACTCACCTCTACCCACCAACCCCTCCCTCCACTCACTCACCTCTACCCACCAACCCCTCCCTCCCACTCACTCACCTCTACCCACCAACTCCTCCCTCCCACTCACTCACCTCTACCCACCAACCCCTCCTTCCCACTCACCTTTACCCTTTAACCCCTCCTCCCACTCACTCAACTCTACCCGCCAACCCCTCCCTCCCACTCACCTCTACCCACCAACCCCTCCCTCCCACTCACTCACCTCTACCCACCAACCCATCCCTCCCACTCACTCACCTCTACCCACCAACCCATCCCTTCCACTCACCTCTACCCACCAACCCCTCCCTCCCACTCACTCAACTCTACCCACCAACCCCTCCCTCCCACTCACTCAACTCTACCCACCAACCCCTCCCTCCCACTCACTCAACTCTACCCACCAACCCCTCCCTCCCACTCACTCAACTCTACCCACCAACCCCTCCCTCCCACTCACTCACTTCTACCCACCAACCCCCTCTCTCCCACTCACAACATCCTTCATGTATAATGCAGGGTGTTTCAAAGAGATGGACCCACTTTCAATGAAGAACTGCTTTGAAATTGGGTCCAACATTTTAAAATACCCTGTAATATAATAATAAAATAATATCTTTATTTCTACAAGTACATGTACAAGGTATACAGGCCTAGCTTACATCAATGACATACTACTATATAGAAAGCCACATGATATACAGAGAATTTCCGGCAAATTAGGTCAGTTTTGTCCCAGGATGCGACCCACACCAGTCGACTAACACCCAGGTACCCATTTTACTGATGGGTGAACATGGACAGGTGTCTTATGGAAACACGTCCTAATGTTTCCAGCCTTACCGGGTTATCGATCCCGGACCTCAGTGTGTGAGTTGAGTGCGCTAGCGATCGAGCTACGGGGCACCCCTTTAAAACAAGGGGGCAGACTACAGCAGACACGAGAAGACAGGGCAGGTAGGGCAAGGAAAAGTAGGCAGGGTTTTAGGCAGGCAGACAGGTAGGGAGACACGTGAGTAGACTGGCAGGCAGTTAAGTAGACTGGCAGGCAGGGGGCTCTGGTGGTCTGGTGGCTAAAGCTCTCGCTTCACACGGCGAGGGCCTGGGTTCGATTCCCAGCCAGGGCAGAAACATTGGCCGTGTTTCTTTACACCTGTTGTCTATGTTCCCCATCAGTAAAATGGGTACCTGGGTGTTAGTCGACTGGTGTGAGTCGCATCCTGGGACACTGACCTAATCTGCCCGAAATGCTCAGCATAACAAGGGGCTTTCTATATAGTAGTATGTCATTGATGTCAGCTAGACCTGTATACCTTGTACATGTACTTGTAGTAAATAAAGATATTATAAAAAAGGCAGTTAAGTAGACTGGCAGGCAGTTAGTTAGTTTATTATCTTTATTATGCGAACCATACCCATCCTGTGGGTGGTAGTCAAAGGATTACAGAGGTACATAATGGGTCCAGGGGGCTGGACCCCAAAGTTTTGATAGCTGAACTAATTACAAAGGTAATGAACTCACAAGTTACAAAGATAATGAATCATGTAAGTAAGTTTACTTACTTACGTTTATACATGGTTTCAATCATGAACAAATTATAAAGTAATGAGCAATTCACACGTCCACACCCGGTCACAACTGTAATGAGTTATTAGTGCAAATATTAATTGGGTGACACACACGCACACACACACACACACACACACACACACACACACACACACACACACACACACACACACACACACACACGCACACACACGCACACACACGCACACACACGCACACACACGCACACACACGCACACACACGCACACACACACACACGCACACACACACATACACAACTGTGCGTGGCGAGGTGTCAGAGTGGGCGCCTGTGACGAGTGGGGTTCCAGAGGGGTTAGTCCTAGGACCGGTGCTGTTTCTGGTATTTGTGAAGGACATGTCGGAAGGAATAGACTCCGAAGTGTCCCTGTTTGCAGATGATGTAAAGTTGACGAGAAGAATTCAATCGGACGAGGACCAGGCAGAACTACAAAGGGATCTGGACAGGTTGCAAGCCTGGTCCAGCAATTGGCTCCTGGAGTTCAACCCCACCAAGTGCAAAGTCATGAAGATTGGGGAAGGGCAAAGAAAACCTCAGACAGAGTACATTCTAGGGGGCCACAGACTACAAACCTCACTCAAGGAAAAGGATCTTGGGGTGAGTATAACACCGAACACATCTCCTGTGTACGTTAGGCCCATATTGGAGTATGCAGCACCAGTTTGGAACCCACACCTAACCAAGCACGTAAAGAAGCTAGAGAAAGTGCAAAGATTTGCAACAAGACTAGTCCCGGAGCTAAGGGGTATGTCCTACGAGGAGAGGTTAGACAAATCGACCTGACGACATTGGAGGACAGGAGAGATAGGGAGGACATGATAACAACATATAAAATACTGAGAGGAATTGACAAGGTGGACAGAGACAGAATGTTCCAAAGATGGGACACAGCAACAAGGGGACATAGTTGGAAGTTGAAGACTCAGATGAATCACAGGGACGTTAGGAAGTATTTCTTCAGTCACAGAGTGGTCGGGAAGTGGAATAGTTTGGGAAGCGATGTAGTGGAGGCAGGTTCCATTCATAGCTTTAAGAAGAGGTATGATAAAGCACATGGCGCAGGGAGAGTGACCCAGTAGCGGCCAGTGAAGAGGCGGGGCCAGGAGCTATGAATCGACCCCTGCAACCACAACTAGGTGAGTACACACACATATACACACACACACACACATCGACCTGACGACACTGGAGGACAGGAGAGATAGGGGGGGCATGATAACAATATATAAAATACTGAGAGGAATCGACAAGGTGGACAGAGACAGAATGTTCCAGAGATGGGACACAGAAACATTATGAGAGGATTTACTGTACTGGAGTGCAAACTGATTTGTGGGTCGAATCCGAGGAATAATGTGTTAGAAAACTGCAGTCTACTAAAAATGATTCAAATGTTGGATAAACGGTATCTATGTACCAAATGAGGTTAATTAAAAAATATCAACTATGGTAACAGTGTACTTATTAGTATTGTTAGTTGTAGGAGCATATATATGGTCTTGGCGTTTCATGTTCCCTCACCGGGCTAACACCCAGCCAGATTACTATTTAATGCTAGGACTTGGGAAGTAGGTGCCACCGAGAAGGCAACCTGTAACAATTGATCAGTACACAGGTACCTATTTATTATGTGAACATGTGTAGTAGGTGTGAGGTGACTCGCACTCTACATCTCGCTCTTACTTAGGATGTGACTGAAATCAGTTGACAAGAGGTGTGGGATTAAAAGATAAAGAATATAACACAAAGTGGGAGTTGTCACAGTTGCTTTTTTGCTGATGACACTGTGCTTTTGAGAGATTCTGAAACGAAGTTGCAGAAGTTGGTGGACGAGTTTGGGAGGATATGTAAAAAAAGGAAATTAAAAGTGAACGTAGAAAAGAACAAGGGGATGAGGATAAAAAAAAAATAGGTAATAAAAGATTGGATATCATATTGGAGGAAATAAGTGAATGTGTTCAGATATTTGGGAGCGGACTTGTTAGCAGATGGGTTTATGAAAGACGACGTGAATCATAGAATTGGTGAGGAAAAAAAAGATGAGTGGTGCACTGAGGAGTCTGTGGAGACAAAGAATGTCATCCATGGAAGCAAAGATGGGAATATATGAGTGCATACTTATACCAATGCTTTTATATAGGTGTGAAGCATGGGTAATGAGTATTGCAACAAGGAGAAGGTTGCAGGCAGTGAGATGTCGTGCTTGAGGGCAATGTGTGGTGTGAATATAATGCAGAGATTCCGTAGCTTGAAGGTTAGGAGGTGAGGGGTTACTAAAAGTATTATCCAGAGGGCTGAGGAAGGGTTGAGGTGGTTCGTACATTTAGAGAGGGTGGACAAAAATAGAATGACTTGGAGAGTGTATAAATCTGTTGTGGAGGGAAGGCGGTGTAGGCGTCGTCCTAGGAAATGTTGGAAGGAGAGGGTAAAGGAGGTTTTGTGAGTGAGGGGCCTAGACTTACAGCAAGCGTGACTGTGTTAGGAGCGAACGAAAGCAAATGTTTTTTTGTGATTTGACGTGCTGTTTGAGTGAGCAAAATAACATTTATGAAGAGATTCAGAGAAACCGGTTAGCCAGACTTGAGTCCTGGAGGATGAAGTACAGTGTCTGCGCTCTGAAGGAGGGGTGGAGATTTGTTTCAGTTTTGAACTGCAGTGTAGGCGCCCTCTGACAAAACAGTGATGGTGTAAGTGATGATGGAAAGGCTTCTTCTTTTAGGTGTCACCCTGCCTCGGTGGGAAACGGCTGATGTGTTAATAAAAAAATAATACAGTTACAAAATCAACACTCAGGAGACCCAGGAGCTGTAGATCAACACTCAGGAGGACCAGAAGCTGTAGATCAACACTCAGGAGGACCAGAAGCTGTAGATCAACACTCAGGAGGACCAGGAGCCATATATCAACACTCAGGAGACCCTGGAGTTGTAGATTAACACTCAGGAGACCCTGAAGTTGTAGACTAACACTCAGGAGACCCTGGAGTTGTAGATTAACACTCAGGAGGACCAGGAGCTGTAGATCAACATTCAAGAGACCCAAGAGCTGTAGATCAACACTCAGGAGGCGCAAAAATTCTTTTAAACCAGTACCTCCAGTCACTATCCTCAGTACTATCCATTCTTAACCCAGTACCTCCAGTTACTATCCTCAGTACCATTAATTCTTAACCCAATAAGAAGATAAGAAAAAAGAAACACTGCAGCAGGCCTACTGACCCATGCGAGGCAGGTCCATCACTCACCGGCTTAGACCTGACCACCCAGAGCTAACCTTCTCCAGGTAAACTCCATGTAGTGAGGTCACTTCCACTTAAGGAATTAGTACTGCATCTGACCTAGTATCACAAGCTAGTCAGGTCCAACTCACACCCACTCATGTATTTATCTAACCTATTTTTAAAACTACACAACATCTTAGCTTCTATGACGGTACTCGGGAGTTTGTTCCACTCATCCACAACTCTATTACCAAACCAGTGCTTCCTATATCCTTCCTGAATCTGAACTTTTCAAACTTGAAACCATTGCTGCGAGTCCTGTCTTGGCTGGATATTTTCAGCACACTATTTACATCCCTTTATTTATTCCTGTTTTCCATTTATACACCTCAATCATATCTCCCTAATTCTACGCCTTTCTAGAGAGTGCAGATTCAGGGCCCTCAGTCTATCTTCATAGGGAAGATTTCTGATACATGGGATCAACTTTGTCATCCTCCTCTGTACGTTTTCCAGAGCATTTATATCCATTCTGTAATACGGAGACCAGAACTGTGCAGCATAATCTAAATGAGACCTAACCAAAGATAAATAGAGTTGAAGAATAACCTGAGGACTTCTATTATTTATACTTCTTGATATGAAGCCAAGGATTCTGTTAGCTTTATTGCGAACACTTATGCACTGTTGTCTTGGTTTCAGATTACTGCTAACCAGAACTCCTAAATGCTTCTCGCAATCACAAGTATTAAGATCTACATTATTTAGTTTATATGTGGCATGGTTATTGTCCTGCCCAACATTTAGAACTTTGCATTTGTTTACATTAAACTGCATCTGCCACTTCTCCGACCACTGCATCAGTCTATTCAAATCATCCTGGACTGTCTAATGTCCTCATTAGAATGAATTAGACGGCCTACTTTGGGTAAACCACAAATTTGCTTATGTTGCTATTTATTCCCCCATCTATGTCGTTAATGTAAATTGTAAAAACAGGGGGCCCCAAAAAGGCCCCTGTGGGAAACCCCATGAGACATGCCCCCATTCTGATTTCTCCCCCTTTAGCCCAAAACCCCCGCTGCCTTTTGTCAACCATGCCTCTACCCAGGAAAAAAAATTTTCCTTAAGTTTCCTCAATAGTCTCTGATGTGGAACTTTATCAAAGCCTTACTGAAGTCCATATACACAATATCATATTCATTACCATGATCTACCCCTCAAACACCTTAGTGAAAAAATTAGTAAATTCGTAAGACAGGAAAGCCCCCTTTGTAAAACCGTGTTGAGATTCATTAATCCCAAATTTTTGCCTATCAAGACGACTACGAATTGCCTCGGCAATTATTGATTCCATAAATTTGCCAACTAT
>WNWK01038873.1:0-17721 GCA_009830355.1 Cherax destructor
TGCGATATGTTAGTTCATTTCTTCCGCATTCAACATGGCGGTCGGGGTATGGCGTACCCAAGCTAGACCCGCCCGGTACAATCAACCCCTGATTATTTACAACTCGGTTTCACTATATTCACCATTTCCCAAAGTTCATCGAATATATTTCAGTCTCTTCTAAGACGAAAGCTCCCCAGCATCAGGGGTTACGACTTTATCCTGCCGTATGGTCGCTTCACTGAGTTCAAATAGGCCTATGACCGCATCACTCGCCGGCGGCACGCCTTATTTCACAATTATTGTCCTATTACTGGACCTCCTGGACCGATTGTCCCACTTTATATTCACCTCGTCACTGGATATTCCTCCACATTACGAAAGGAGGTAATTAAATCCGATTTGGCGGGCGGAATCTCCAAATTCGGCAGGCCATCCCATCACCTGAAATCGGGTCGGTAGGCTCGCTGTTCACTGACCAGTCCCCTCTACCCCGCTTCCTCTGCCCACTTGACGAGGCATCTCGCGCATGCGTGTTAATTCGTTGGTTCTTTTCAGTTAATGTTAAGCCAACAGCAACACATTAATGATATCTATTCATATTGGAAAGTTTATCGAATATAACTTTCGGAAAATACCCAATATTTTCCACAGTGTTATTGAATGATGAAAAATTCCACGAATTTAGGAATAACTTTTGGTTACCAAGCGAGCCAATTAACATCTGTAAACCCATGGCAGGACACCTCAAAACCAGTGGAGCCGACCACCAGCTCCAGCAAATCAGCCAACCAGTAAGTGCCCTGCAACCAGCCTGTGGAACATTTTTATAATTTTCCTGAAATTAATGTGTAAAATTTGAATAATATAATAGTGTTTATAAAATGTAGTGTTAGAGTAACTTTTGGAAAAGTTTCAAGTCACAAGAGAACCAACAAACCGGGGAGCGTAATGTAAAATGGTGGAAAGGAAACTCTAAATGGAGTGTCACCGAACTGAATCATGTGGAAACCTAGCTGATGAAGAGTGTATGGACAATAATTGGGGACTATGAAATAAGTTAATATCTTGGGTAAGTGCAATTGTTCAAATTTACATGAAAACAGCCATAATAGGGCTGATAAGTGGTAAAAACAAAAAGTGGTGTTGACAGGATGAAATCTACCACGTGGCTAGAAATATGGTGTTTCGCCTCTCGATTGGTTTTAATTCTCACACAATAGGTAATCTAGATTTTATTGGCAAATATTTGTTATTTTTGCCTGCCTATTTGGAGGCGTTAGCATGTATAACCCAAGGAATAGTTGGGTGAGTGTTTTTTTTCAAATTTTGTACTTATAATTTGTATTGTGGCAACTTGGTTTTCACAAGATGGTGGATGGCTACAGGCGTAGAGTGAACACGGTCTGTATTGACTTGTTGCAAGGAGCTGTATACCCCAGCAACGTGGAAGTTATCCTGCCCTTGCTTCTGAGAGATACTTTCGGAATTCCTAATGAAGATCTATACGGGATTTCTTTAAATGGAGCTGCGAGGATCTTCGTTAAATTCATGACCACCGGAGCTTACGAGAATGTTGTCAACAAATGCCAGGAAAAGTGTATTGTGGTCAATGCAGGACTGGAGGTTCGCCTTTGTGATGTTTCTGTGCGTTATTCTTGGATACGAATTGGCAACATTCCTTTTGAGGTGGATGAAGTAGACATAAGGAGGGTTTTCGGCCAGTTTGGGACCATACATGGAGCCAATGCAGGCCAGTGGGCCCAGGGTATTTATGTAGGTATGCCGGAGGGATCTTATTCTCTCAAAATGACCCTGAGATGACAAATACAGTTGTATGTTATCATGGAAGACTTCCAGACGCAGGTTTATGTGACATACCCTGGGCAGCAGAGGATGTGTCGCCTCTGTGGGGCCCCAGGGCATGTAGCGGCTGTGTGTAACCAGCGCCGGAGTCCCCATCCTTCTAATCAACGTGAGGAGACTCGTCGAGAAGAGGCGACTGGATCAGTGGTGGCAGTGGACATGGAGACACCTGTAGCAGAGGAGGTGTCTCATATGGTTGTGGTGTCGGAGAGATGGAGTGAGGCTGTTGAGGCGGCTGAATTGGAGGTCTCGAGTTTGCCAAAGGCGTCGCGGGATGTGGACGAAGAAACATCCCAAAGTGTATTGGTGGAGCCTGCAGAGGAGGTGGAGGAGTTACAGGTCCCCAGTCTGGGGGATTTGCAATGGTTGTTGGACAGCCCTTTGATGGAGGTTCTGATGCAATCTGGAGGTTGGCCTGGGCTCTGAGGTAGAGGGTTTGGTAGGTGACAGTGTTGGGAGGTCTACTGTGCCCGATCATCAATCTGAGGTTGTGACGGAAGTTGAGGTGCATCATACACCTGGGGAAGGGGACATGGAGTTTACAGGTGCGTCCCATAAGAGGTCTAGTGGTGCAGGGGACGATGATGTCATCACTCCTAGCCAGCGGATTTGCAAAAAGGCCTGGGTGGAGGTAGTGAAGGGTGCCAAGGAAGGGTTGAGGGGGACAGGTGGAAGGAAGGGGGGGGGTGAGTCGGGGGAATAATGGTACTGCTAAGCCAGGAGTATCAGGACTAGTGAGGCAGAGAGGGAAGCCCCAGCTACAGAATTCAAGTGTTTAAATATGAATGTGAATGGCCTTCAGGCAGAGGCCAAGAGGAGATGGGTAGAGGTGACTTTGAGATGTATGAATGTTGATGTTTGTATTCTCCAGGAACATAATTTCCTGTGTGGTAGGAACCTGGTTTTGAATGGGTATACTTTGTATACTGGGAGTTCTGAGCATTTAAAGGGTGGGGTGATGGTAGGGGTACATGAGACCAGCCCCTTCACTTTGAAGGCATGGGAAGAGGAGGGGGGTGGCAGGATAGTCAGGGTGGACGGAGAGTAGGGTGACATTCAGGTGTGCTTCATTGGGGTGTATATGCCAGCGTGTAATGACCGTCAGGTGAAGGAGGATTTTGTTAGGAGGGATCTGGTTTATGCTTTGCTTGGTCTTCCCTTGATTACCATAATTGTGGGTGATTGGAATTGTGTGATCAGGGGAGGGACGTTGAGCCTCAGGGAGCAGGTTGTATGTTGGGGATTTTGCAGTATGTTTTGGGGCCGGTGGAGGTGGAGGATGTAGTCAGGGGTGGTGGATGGGAAGTGGAGCATACTTTTGTCAGAAAAGGTTATGAGGCAAGGCTGTATCGGGTATACGTGTCATCGGCCATACAGGTCGGCAGTATAACTTGAGCGAAAGTGGGATTCTCTGATTCCAACCACACAATAGAGCAAAAAACTAATGTCAAAGACCTGGGAGTGATCATGTCAGAGGATCTCACCTTCAAGGACCATAACACCGTAGCAATCACATCTGCTAGAAAAATGATAGGATGGATAATGAGAACCTTCAAAACCAGGGATGCAAAGCCCATGTTGACACTTTACAAATTGCTTGTTCTATCTAGGCTGGAATATTGCTGCACACTAACTGCACCTTTCAAGGCAGGTGAAATTGCTGGCCTTGAAAATGTGCAGAGAACCTCCACGGCACGCATAACTGCGATAAACCACCTCAATTACTGGGAACGCTTGAAGTTTCTAAACCTGTACTCCCTGGAACGCAGGCGGGAGAGATACATTGTTATATACATGTGGAAAATTCTCGAGGGATTAGTACCAAACTTGCACACGAAAATCACTCCGTACGAAAGCAAAAGACTCGGCAGGCGATGTAACATCCCCCAATGAAAAGCAGGGGTGCCACTAGCATGTTGAGGGACAACACAATAAGTGTCAGGGGCCCAAGATTGTTCAACTGCCTCCCAGCATACATAAGGGGGATTACCAACAAACCCCTGGCTGTCTTCAAGCAGGCACTGGACAGGCACCTAAAGTCGGTACCTGACCAGCCAGGCTGTGGTTCGTACGTTGGACTGCGTGCGGCCAGCAGTAACAGCCTGGTTGATCAGGCTCTGGTCCAACATGAGGCCTGGTCACAGACCGGGCCGTGGGGGTGTTGACCCCTGGAATTCTCTCCAGGTAAACTCCAGGTAATAGGGGTGTTTTGGTTACTTTGGGCTGGGTAGGGGCGGTCCGCGTTTTTCCTGGTTACTGGAAATTAAATACAGGTTTGTTGCAGGGACTTGATCATCAGGAGGTTTTTGCAGATTGGTGGGCAAGGTTGTTGGGGGGGGGTCGTGGAATTGCTAACGTCGTGCAGTGGTGGATGGATAGAGCGAAGGTTGCTATTAAAGATTTTTACAGCAGGCTGGGTAGGGAGGAGGCGAAGTTGAGGTACGGTAAGCAGCGTTATTTGGAGTATCAGTTACAGGAATGTTATAAAGGGGGAGGGAGGTACCCCATGGGTGACATTGCAGACATACAGGGTCAATTGTGGGATTTACAAAATGAGGTTTTTCATGCGATTAGGGTACAGGGGGAGTGGAGGACGTCCTTTGGGGAGATAAGCCCTCAACAATGGTTTTGCAAAGATTCCAAAGGAGGAGACGGAGGATGACGATCATGGCATTAACTGTGGATAAAGATTTGGAGGGGGTATAGGTGTGGTCAGGTAGTACAGACGACGGAAGCTATGAGTTGTTACGCAGATAAATGGTTTCTAAGAAAGTTGAGGGAGGGGGAATGTGATTGGGGAGCACGAACAATTGTGTTGGATGGCATAGGTGCAGGGTTAAGGGATGAACAAAGAGAATTTATGGAGGGGAGCATTACTGAAGATGAAGTTTTACAGGCGGTGCAGGGACAACATTTGGGAAAGGCGCCAGGAATTGAAAGAATCTCCGGGGATTTCTATGTGACCCATTGGGAAGTGTTGCATGGGGTTTTGGTGGCTTTATTCAATGGCATGAAAACATCAGGTTGTATGAGCGAGGAACAGCGTACTAGGATCGTGGTCTTAGTCCCGAAGGGGAAGGATTGTAATACTTTGAAGGACTATAGGGCAATCACCTTACTCTGTTCAGATTATAAAATTTTTGCATGCATCTTAGGTAATTGTATGAAGAAAGTTTTGGATGAATTCTTAGATAAGGGGCAATACAGGGTTCCGGGGCATAGTTTTAGCGGGAGGAATCGCATAATCAGAGGTTTTGTGGAAGGTAGGGAGGGGGGAGGTGTCGTAGGGCTGGATTGGGAAACGGCCTATGACAGCGTAGACAGGGGGATGTTATGGGAGATCTTGATTAGACAGGGGTTTGGTGAGGAAATCGTGGAGTGGGTAGGCATGCTATATTCTCGGGTTTCGGTTAGGGTACAGGTGAATGGGAAGGTGGGGTCCGAGGTAGGCATGGGGAGGGGGCTGCATCAGGGATGTCCCTTGTTGCAGCTTCTCTTTGCATGTTTGCAAAATCCTTTCTATGGGTTGGTGCGGGAGGGTGTCAGGGAGACAGGTGAGTTACAGGAGGGTGCTCCGGGATTATCTGATATGTGGATGACACCACAATTTTAGTGGGAAATTCGGAAGGATTGGGGAATGTAAATCGTATAATTGAGATATTTGGAGCTGTGACCGGTATGAAGGTTAATAGAGTGAAGTCGAAGTTGTTGGAGGTAGGTACGTGGGTAGGGGGGATGTTGAGCCAGACTTATGGATGGGTAACGGTTGATAATATAAAAATCTGTGGTGTGGTTTTCTGTGTGGAGCCGTGGAGGGCAAGGGAAATGAATTCTTTGGTGGTGGGTGCAGCATTGAACAGGATGATGGGATGGAGGGCAGGGGAAGTCACCCTTTTGCAAAGGGTCACAGTTGTTAACACTTTGGTGTACAGTAAATTATGGTTTGTGGCTGCGGTATATCCGCTAATTGAGGGTGATATACATAGGTTGTGGCAGAGGGTCATGTGTTTTGTTTGGGTTACAGGAGAAACTGGTTAAGGGAGGAGGTTGTAACGACTAGGGTCATTCACAGGGGCATGGGATTGATTCCTTTGAAGAGGCGGTTAATGGGGTTATATGTGAGGCAGGAATTTTTAGCTAGGGGTGGCCTCCGTGGGAGGTGGGTGAATGAAGCAATGAGGGAGATTCGGAGGTGGTGGCAGGGTAGGGATCTTATGGTATGCGAGACTTTGCGGCACCTTCTTGTTGTTGTGGATCCGAGGAGAATACGGATGGGTAGGGAGTTGTAGTAGGGTACTGCAAGGTGTTGATACATACCCCTTGTATGATTGGAGAAGTATTTGGTACTGGCTCAAGAAGCTGAAATTGCCTTCCAGGGTACGGGAAATGGGTTATCAGTTTTTACATGGCATACTTGTGTCGATGGCACAACTTTTCATGATGGGGTTGGTAGGGAATGGTAGTTGTAATAGTTGTGGTATGCTAGAGACAGCTTATCACACAGTTTATTTTTGTGAGGAGTTGGCGAGGGTGAGGGAATGGTTTGAGGGAATTATAAGAAGGGTGGGGGGGGGGTTGTCAAGTTTGAGGATCCTTAGTTTAGATGTTGGGGGTTGTGCAGAGGATGTACGTAGGGCCGTAATGTACTTGGCATTGGATTATATTTTTGTGTCATGGGGCATGAGAGAGGTCAGGGGAGAAGTACGTGTCAGGGCGTTAGCAGCCAGGTTCTATAGAACTGTATGTAGGAATTGAGTTTTGTATGGTCGGGCATGGGAACGGGTCTTTCCAGAGGGGTATAGGCAATTAACGATAGGTATATTATTGAGGGGTGGTGGGGGTGCTGGATAGGAGGGGTTGGTCTCACAGGGGGGGGGCGGTGTGGAAGGTGTGTAAGTCTTTTAGGTATGTATGTGAGTCACATGAGGGGGGTTCGGAGCTAGGGGCGGGTAGGGCCAGGGCTGGGGATTTCTTCTTCTTTTTAGTTTCATATGATAGTGTGTGATTTTCCTACTCATGACGCAGATGAGGGTGGAGGGGTTATTTAGGGGTTTTGAGTTAGGGGAAAGGTGGCGGGGGCTTGTCTCGCTGTGTGCTTGGGACGGGATCTACTAGAGCAGTGGTTTTAAACAGATTGGAATATCGAAGATATAATGACACTGTCTTGTTTTAAAAATTTTGTGTTGGCCTCGGGAAGTGTTTAAAAATCGTGTTACATGGTTATTGTTTTTAAAGGATAATTATATTAGTATTTGTCTGTTATGTGGTCGTATGACAAGGTATATATGTAATGTCATACGTATGTCTTATTTTCATTATGTTATCCTCCAGGATGATGTATGATCAGGTACTGAATGTTTTAATTGGACTTTTCATGAGGCCCTGTAGGTGTCTTAATTTCTTTTTCTGTGCATTCTTGGGAGTTTACCCTTCCCATTTCATTGTTTTGCTCTGGTTTTGAGTATTGTACCAGAGGGTTCAGTCGAACATGTAATGATGATGTAAAACTTGTTCATTCTTTATCCTAAGTGTCTGATTTAGGGAAATGGCCTTTGATTGTATGTATTAGGTGGAATTTATGAGTAATCATTGTGTAAAATCATTGTTATATGTAGGTATGTGTAATTGAATTCCCTAAAAAAAAAAAAGATAAATTATGTTGCATGTGCATTATATTTTGACGTTTGTGGACACTCATATTGAAATATTATATTGATCAGTGTAATAATGCAATGATAGGCGGATAACTACAATATCTCTGCAAGTGTTTTTGGAGACTTAGATCTCGTAATCACAGAGTTTGTTAATATATATTTTTTCTATAGAGGTCCTTGGTGATCCATTCAATACGTGGATTTCATTATATTTTTTGTATTTCGGATTAGCATTAAAGGTTATATGAGATTGTTCGTTATGTATTGTTATATAGATTAGGGTCAACTGTTGTTAGTTGCCTGTGACAATGTGGGCTTGGTTTAGGTGTATAGTCTTTTACAAACCTTTTAGTACTGTGTGTAATATTATCTCCCTTCATTGCTCTTCAAGCTCTTGCTTCACGCACGAAGGGGCCGGGTTCAATTCCCGGTGGGGCAGAAACATTTCGAAGTGTTTCCTAACATACACATACACACACACATATATACAACAGGCCTAGTGTCTAATTGACATGTGCCTAGGACAAAATGGTAACTAACACATACACATACACACACACAAAGGCTACAAACCTCGGCAAAGGAGAAAGACCTTGGGGTGAGTATAACGCCAAGCACGTCTCCGGAGGCACACATCAACCAGATAACTGCGGCAGCATATTGGCGACTGGCAAACCTAAGATTAGCGTTCCGTTACCTTAACAAGGAATCGTTCATGACACTGTACACCGTGTACGTCAGGCCCATACTAGAATATGCAGCACCAGTCTGGAACCCACACCTGGTCAAGCACGTAAAGAAACTAGAGAAAGTGCAAAGGTTTGCGACAAGGTTAGTTCCACAACTCAGGGGTCTGTCCTATGAAGAAAGGTTGAGGGAAATAGGACTAACAACACTGGAAGAAAGAAGGGTCAGAGGAGACATGATAACGACATACAAAATACTGCGGGGAATTGACAAGGTAGACAGTGACAGGATGTTCCAGAGAGGGAACACAGAAACAAGGGGACACAACTGGAAGCTGAAGACTCAGATGAGTCAAAGGGATGTTAGGAAGCATTTCTTCAGCCACAGAGTAGTCAGGAAGTGGAATAGTCTAGAGAAAGATATAGTGGAGGCAGGAACCATACATAGTTTTAAGACAAGGTATGATAAAGCTCATGGAGCAGGGAGAGCAGAGACCCAGTAGCGGACAGCGAAGAGGCGGGGCCAGGAGCTGAGTCTCGACCCCTGCAACCACAATTAGGTGAGTACATACACATACCGATGGCATGGTGGCTAGCGCTCTTGCTTCACGCACGGAGGGACCGGGTTCAATTGCTGGTGTGGCCGAAACATTTCGAAGTGTTTCGTTACACACACACACACACACACATACATACAACAGGCCTAGGGTCTAATCGACATGTGCCTAGGACAAAATGGTAACTAACTAACACATACACACACACATCGGGGCCAGGAGCTGAGTCTCGACCCCTGCAACCACAATTAGGTGAGTACACACACACACACACACATACACACACACACACACACACTGGAAAATCTCATGTACCAACACGTAAGGGACACTACCAGAGAGAGAGGAGAGGACGAACCAGCGAGACTGGACTTAGTATTCACCCTGAGTAGCGCAGATATTGAGAACATCACACATGAAAGCCCCCTTGAGGCCAGTGATCATATGGTTCTAAGCTTCGAATACATAGTAGAGTTACAAGTGGAGGGGGAAGCAGGAAGGGCTGCACGAATGAAACCAAACTACAAGAAAGGTGACTACTTGGGCATGAAGAACTTCCTGCATGGAGTTCAGTGGGACAGAGAGCTGGCAGGGAAGTCAGTAAACGAGATGATGGAATATATGACAACAATTTGCAAGGAAGCTGAGGAGAGGTTTATACCCAAGGGTAACAGGAAAAACAAAAAAGCCAGGATGAGCCCATGGTTCACCCAAAGGTGCAGGGAAGCCAAAACCAAGTGTGCCAGGGAATGGAAGAAGTACAGAAGGCAAAGGACCCAGGAGAATAAGGAGAGCAGTCGTAGAGCCAGAAATGAATATGCACAGGTAAGAAGGGAGGCCCAAAGACAATACGAGAATGACATAGCAGTGAAAGCCAAAACTGACCCAAAGCTGTTGTACAGCCACATCAGAAGGAGAACAACAGTCAAGGACCAGGTGATCAGGCTGAGGAAGGAAGGAGGGGAGGTCACAAGAAATGACCACGAAGTGTGTGAGGAGCTCAACATGAGATTCAAAGAGGTGTTGACAGAAGAGATAGAAGGGCCTCCAGAAAGGCAGAGAGATAGGGTACACCATCAGGTGCTGGACACAATACACACAACTGAGGAGCTAGATACCTCAAAGGCGTTGGGGCAAGATAACATCTCTCCATGGGTCCTGAGAGAGGGAGCAGAGGAGTTATGTGTACCCCTAACAACAATCTTCAACACATCTATCGAAACCGGGCAACTACCTGAGGTATGGAAGACAGCAAATGTAGTTCCAATTTTTAAAAAAGGAGACAGGAACGTAGCACTAAACTACAGACCAGTGTCACTGACATGTATAGTATGCAAGGTCATGGAGAAGATTATCAGGAGAAGAGTGGTGGAGCATCTAGAAAGGAATGAGCTTATCAACGACGGCCAACATGGTTTCAGGGACGGGAAATCCTGTGTCACAAACCTACTGGAGTTCTACGACAGGGTGACAGCAGTAAGACAAGAGAGAGAGAGGGGTGGGTAGATTGCATATTCTTGGACTGTAAGAATGCGTTTGACACAGTTCCACACAAGAATTAGTGCAGAAGCTGGAGGACCAGGCAGGGATAACAGGGAAGGCACTACAATGGACCAGGGAATACCTCTCAGGAAGACAGCAGCGAGTCATGGTACGTGGCGAGGTGTCAGAGAGGGCGCCGGTGACGAGTGGGGTTCCACAGGGGTCAGTCCAAGGACCGGTGCTGTTTCTGGTATTTGTGAATGACATGACGGAAGGAATAGACTCCGAAGTGTCCCTGTTTGCAGATGATGTGAAGTTGATGAGAAGAATTCAATCGGACGAGGACCAGGCAGAACTATAAAGGGATCTGGACAGGCTGCAAGTCTGGTCCAGCAATTGGCTCCTGGAGTTCAACCCCACCAAGTGCAAAGTCATGAAGATTGGGGAAGGGAAAAGAAGACCGCAGACGGAGTACAGTCTAGGGAACCTGAGACTACAAACCTCAATCAAGGAAAAAGATCTTCGGGTGAGTATAACACCAGGCACATCTCCTGAGGCGCACATCAACCAAATAACTGATGCAGTATACGGGCGCCTAGCAAACCTAAGAACAGCATTCCGACATCTTAATAAAGAATCGTTCAGGACCCTGTACACTGTGTACGTTAGGCCCATACTAGAGTATGCAGCACCAGTCTGGAACCCACATCTAGCCAAGCACGTAAAGAAGCTAGAGACAGTGCAAAGGTTTGCAACAAGACTAGTCCCGGAGCTAAGGGGTATGTCCTACGAGGAGAGGTTAAGGGAAATCGACCTGACGACACTGGAGGACAGGAGAGATAGGGGAGACATGATAACGACATATAAGATACTGAGAGGAATTGACAAGTTGGACAGAGACAGAATGTTCCAGAGATGGGACACAGCAACAAGGGGACATGGTTGGAAGTTGAAGACTCAGATGAATCACAGGGATGTTAGGAAGTATTTCTTCAGTCACAGAGTGGTCGGGAAGTGGAATAGTTTGGGCAGCGATGTAGTGGAGGCAGGTTCCATACATAGCTTTAAGAAGAGGTATGATAAGGCTCATTGCGCAGGAGAGTGACCCAGTATCGGCCAGTGAAGAGGTGGGGCCAGGAGCTATGAATCGACCCCTGCAACCACAACTAGGTGAGTACACACACACACACACACATTAGGAAGTGATGTAGTGGAGGCAGGCTCCATACATAGCTTTAAGAAGAGGTATGATAAAGCTCAGGGCACAGGGAGAGTGACCCAGTAGCGGCCAGTGAAGAGGCGGGGGCCCGGAGCTATGACTCGACCCTGCAACCACAACTAGGTGAGTACAACTAGGTGAGTACACACACACACGTGGTAATGCTTTATTTACAGGGCACAAAGTCAGGGTATTCTTCCAGAATGGTCTGTAATATACCACTGTGGATAAAATACTTTGACATATCTTGAACATTTCTGAGTGAGTTGTCTCTGAATTCATTAATTTTATCCCCTCCAGTACATAATGACGCAGGGTGTGACAATAATCAACTGGCAAAATTTACATTTGTTTGGTCTACATCTGGTGGTGGTGATTTAACCTGCCAAGATACTTGTAACCCAGCCGGAGGCGGGCGGTTGTGACATCCAAGAGTCTGCTTATTTTGTTGGATGCACCATAGATATGTGGCTCCTCCTGCATGATATAATGATGATAGATGGACTGAATAGTGTCAATCTCCCTGAGTCTTAAGTCAATAAAATTCAGTTGAAGTTCTTTTCGTATTATTGTTCTCAAACTGCTAACTGACAAGGCAAGATTGTAATCTACCCCTTCTTTGAAAGCATAAAACTTAGCCAATTTATCAGTTCTATCATGCATCTGAAGACCAATGTGAGATGGAATCCACAGCATGTGCACTCTGACTCTACTATCCACAATCCTACCATACCTGTGTCTGGCTTCTGACACAAGCATGCCACAATTTATTCTTAATGAGTTGAGAGCATTTATGGATGACAGAGAATCGGTTACAATTAAAGTGTCAACCTTAGATACATGGACGCATTTGACTGCAAGGAATATGGCAAACAGTTTTGTCTGAAGTGTAGAGGTTCAGTTATTGATGCGTGCTCCAATTTCTTTAAGAGAGCCATCACTCTGTACAACAGCAGCACTACCAGCTGCACCAGTGGATTGGTGAACAGAACCATCAACGTAAATAATTTGTGAGAGTGTGTGCTGTTTGACTAAATTATCAATACAGCTTAAGGCATCATGTTTGGCTTCAAGGCGAAGCTTTGGTTGTGATTTAAGAAGTAGTTTGGGAGGAAATGGAGGGATGGAAAATTCTCGAGGGATTAGTACCAAACTTGCACACGAGAGTCACTCCCTACGAAAGCAAAAGACTCGGCAGACGATGCAACATCCTTCCTATGAAAAGTAGGGGTGCCACTAGCACGTTGAGAGACAACACAATAAGTGTGAGGGGCCTAAGACTATTCAACTGCCTCCCAGCATACATAAGGGGATTACCAATAGACCCTGGCTGTCTTCAAGCAGGCACCTAAAGTCGGTACCTGACCAGCCAGGCTGTGGTTTGTACATTGGACTGTGTGCGGTCAGCAGTAACTGCCTGGTTGATCAGGCCCTGATCCACCATGAGGCCTGGTCACAGACCGGGCCGCGGAGGCGTTGACCCCCGGAACTTTCTCCAGGTAAACTCCAGGTCCAGGTAAACCATAACTCAAGAAAGTTAAAAGTGACATTTCCATTGGGGTCTTTGTAATATCTTATTATTTAAAGTTCATACGCTCTGTTTCTCTCGCCCTGTGCAGACACAGCAGCTCTCTCTCTAGTTGCCTTACGATCCCCGTATTGGGAGAGGTCTTTTCCTGTGAATGGTGCTTGTTGGACCTTCATTCTCATCATCATCATCAGGATCTGGTGCGTCGTTGACTGCCTTCCCAAGGGCAGCAAGTCTCCCTCTGCACTCCTGTTGCTGACTGAAGCTCACACACCTGCTGCCTTCTTCACCACCATCAGGAGTGGTGCGTCGCTGGCTTCCTTCCTAAGGGCTGGGAGCCTCCCTCTGCACTCCTGTTGCTGAAATAAAGACACATGTGCAACATCTGGGTATCTTTATTGTAAACGTTTCGCCATCCAGTGGCTTTATCAATACAAATTCTAGGACATATATGAAGACAGTAGAACTGAGGACCTGTACATAACCTTCTTCACGGCAACGACAACTACTACTACAACTATCCCATCTCTTTGGGTATGACCTACTTCCACTTGATACCCATCAATTGCACAACCCAGGACAGCATGGGTTTAGAGCAGGCCGCTCCTGTCTGTCCCAACTACTGGACCACTACGACAAGGTCCTGGATGCTCTAGAAGATAAACAAAATGCAGATGTTATATACACAGATTTTGCAAAAGCCTTTGACAAGTGTGACCATGGTGTAATAGCACACAAAATGAGTGATAAAGGAATAACAGGAAAAGTTGGTAGATGGATCTATAATTTCCTAACATGTAGAACACAAAGAGTAGTAGTCAACAGAGTAAAGTCTGAGGCAGCTACTGTGACAAGCTCTGTTCCACAAGGCACAGTACTTGCTCCCATCCTATTCCTCATCCTCATATCAGATATTGACAGGGATATAAGCCACAGTGCTGTGTCTTCCTTTGCAGATGACACCCGAATCTGTATGACAGTGTCCACCGTTGAAGACACTGCTAGACTCCAAGCAGACATAAACCAAATCTTTAAATGGGCTGCAGAAAACAATATGAAGTTCAATGATGAGAAATTTCAATTACTCAGATACGGAAAACGTGAAGAAATTAAAATCTCTTCGGAGTACAAAACTAATTCCAACCACACAATACCTTACATCTCAATTTTACAGGCACTACCACTCTATTCCTATACAATAATACATTATCATGAACAGTCAGATCTGATTTGACTGAATTATAATCAGATAAAAATACACTGTTTTTACACCATCCATATTTAACATTATTTACTACTTGGGATAATACAGCATCTATCCCAGTTTCCTCTTTGATTTTGTCAAATGATAAGTGTTTGAAATCGAGGAACTCTACTAATCTCACATATTCCGAAGGTGTACCTGATTCTAAGCTGTGATCTTCAATAGGTAATCTACTAAATGCATCTGCAATAACATTTTCCTTGCCAGCCTTGAATGACAATTCATAATCATACTGAGCTAATAACAGAGCCCAACACTGAATTCTGGCATTTGCATTTACTGGAATATGTTTACCTTTACCAAACAACCCTAGCAATGGTTTATGATCTGTGCGAGCAACAAACTTTCTCCCTAGCAAAAATATCTGAATTTCTTAACAGCATACACCAAAGCTAGACCTTCTTTATCAAGTTGAGAATAATTCTGTTCTGCTGGAAAGTTTCTTACTAGCAAAATACACAGGTTTTTCCTGGCCATTTACTACCTGGATTAACACATCTAACACCCACAGAAGAAGCATCAACCTCAATTATTAATGGATGCTCTCCTTAAAATTAGTCAACAAAGCTGAACACTCAATTGTTTTTAATCCTTTGAACAACTTCCTCTTCCACTGAATACCACTCAAATGTAGCCCCTTTTTTAACAAATCATACAGTGGTGCCAAAATTAAAGAAAAGTTCTTAATAAACTTACAATAATATGTCACCATCCCCACAAAGGACTGAACTTCTCCTACAGACGTAGGTGAAGGTAAATTCACAAGAGCCTCCACCTTCTGAGAAGAAGGTTTAATACCTTCCCCTGAAATTTCATACCCCAGATATGCAATAGATCTGGCTTTCAACACTGACTTATCCTTATTCAGTACTACATTATGCTCTTGTAAAATACTCAACACCTGCCTGAGTCTGACATCATGCTCAAATTCTGTGGCACCACATATTATATCATCTAAATAGGATGCAACCCCCATCCAGGTTAACAAACAATTGGGAAATAAATTTCTGGAAAATACCAGGAGATGAGGAAATTCCAAACGGTAATCTCTTATATTTAAAAATCCCCTGTGGGTATTAATTACTAAAAGATGTTGGCTCCTCTCATCTACAGGTATCTGTAAATAAGCATCTTTTAAATCTAATTTTGTAAATATTTTACCTTTACCCACTACAGACAATAATTCCTCAATCCTGGGTAAAGGATATCTTTCACAATGAATTTGTTGATTTACATATTTAAAATCCCCACATATTCTCATAGACTTAGAGTTAGCCTTTAATACTGGTACAATAGGTACAGACCATTCACTATGCGAAATTGGCTCAATAATGCCTTTCTGCACTAAGTTTTCTAATTCTTTCTCAATCATCTCTTTGTGAAAAAATGATACTGGCTTTGCTTTCACAAACTTAGGAACAGCATCCTTTTTCACATGAATTGTGGCCACAAAGCTGGAGATAGGTTTACTAGAATCTACCCTAAAATTATCTAGCATTTCTTCTTCACTGTCTAGTTTGTTAATTTTGGTAGATTCATCCAATCCAGCAAGGTAAATCCCTACCTTTTTCATGAGGACTTTCCCACACAAGTTACTATTATTGGATTTCACTACATAAAACACTTGTGACACCTCTAATTTATTATATCTTACTGGCAAAACCACCTGTCCCAGAAGGTTTATTTCCCAATTATCATATGCAGTTACCCTCCTAGAACATGATTCAATGTGCCCCTTTACTGCCTCTACCCAGTCTTTGGATAAAGTCGAGATGGACGCCCCACTGTCAATCTCAAAAGGTACCTTTTGATTGTTAATGATAAACCCATATTTCTCTGCCTTCATGGAAAACACTCTATCCTCTAAGGCATATAAGCTCATCACTTCCTCATCCGCTGAACTATCACCGCCATCCAGCACCTTAACTGACTTTGTTCTAGGATATCTAGGTGACTGCTGTGTCCTTTCTGTCCTGTTTTTGTCAATACTCGAATTTGCTACAGCCTTAGGAGACACTTGTGAAGATTTCTCTCTACACACTCTTCTCAAGTGGCCTTTCTTATGACACTTATTACAGAAAAAGTCTTTAAACCTACAAGTACTACTAGTGCTGGAACCACAATGTTTACATTTCACAGCATTAATAACTTGTACCTGGGGGGATAACCCCTCGAGAATTTTCCACGTGTATATAAAATGTATCTCTCCCCCTGCATTCTAGGGAGTACGGGTTTTAGAAACTTCAAGGTTCCCAGAAAATTTGGGGGGTGGTTTATCACAGTTATGTGTGCCGTGAAAGGTTCTTTTGCACTTTTTTCAAGGTCAGCAATTTCACCTGCCTTGAAAAGGGGCAGTTAGTGTGCAGCAATATTCCAGCCTTAGATAGAACAAGGATCTGTAAAGTGTCAACATGGGCTTTGCATCCCCGGTTTTTTAAGGTCTCATTATCCAAACCTGTCATTTTTCTAAAATGCGATTGCTACGGTGTTATGGTCCTTGAAGGTGAGATCCTCTGGCCTTTATCACTCCCAGGTCTTTGACATTAGTTTTTTGCTCTATTTGTGGTTGGAATTAGTTTTGTACTCCGATGAGATTTTTAAATTTTCCCCACGTTTTCCGTATCTGAGTAATTGAAATTTCTCATCATTGAACTTCATATTGTTTTCTGCAGCCCATTTAAAGATTTGGTTTATGTTTGGGGAGTCTTGCAGTGTCTTCAACGGTGGACACTGTCATACAGACCGGGGTCATCTGCAAATGAAGACACGGCACTGTGGCTTTTATCCCCTTTTATGTTCGATATGAGGATGAGGAACAGGATGGGGGGCAGGACTGTCCTTGTGGAACAGAGCTTTTCACATTAGCTGCCTCAGACACTTTTGTTGACTACAACTCTTTGTGTTCTACTTGTTAGGGAAAATTTTAGATCCATCTAACCCAAATTTTTTTCCCGTTATTCCTTTATCACCCATTTTTTGTGCTATCCCCCATGGTCACACTTTCAAAGGCTTTTTCAAAAATCTTTTATATAACATCTGCATTCTGTTTGTCCTCTAGAGCATCCAGGACCTTGTCATAATGGTCCCGTAGTTGGGACAGACAGGAAAACGACCCGCTCTAAACCCATTTCCCTGGGTTGTGTAATTGATGGTTATCTAGATGAGTGGCGATCTTGCTTCTTTGAACCCTTTTTAAAATTTTTATGATATGGGACGTTAGCGCTTTTTGGTCTGTAGTTCTTTGCCATTGCTTTACTGCCGCCTTTGTGGGTGGGGGCCCTGTCTGTTGTTTTTAGTAACTGCGGGGCGACCCAGTGTCCATGCTCCTCTCCATAGGATGTTAAAAACACGTGATAGGGGCTTTTGCAGTTCTTGATGAACACTGAGTTCCATGAGTCGGGGCCTGGGCGGGTGCATGGGCATGTCATTTATAAACCTTTTTTAAAGTCAGTGGCGACAGGGTAATGTCAGATAGGCTTTGGGCTA
>WNWK01038874.1:0-17719 GCA_009830355.1 Cherax destructor
ACACTGTGTACTCAGGGCCATATTGGAGTATGCAGCACCAGTTTGGAACCCACACCTGGTTAAGCACGTCGAGAAATTAGAAAGAGCAAAGGTTTGCAACAAGACTAGTCCCCGAGCTAAGGGGAATGACCTATGAAGAAAGGTTAAAAGGGAACCCGGCCTGACGACACTGGAGGACAGGAGGGTTGGGGAAGACATGATAATGACGTTTAAAATACTGCGAGGAATTGACGAGGTGGACAAAAACAGGATGTTCCAGAGAGGGACACAGAAACAAGGGTCACAATTGGAAGTTGAAGACTCAGATGAGTCAGGGGGATGTTATGATGTATTTCTTCAGTCATAGAGTTGTCAGGAAGTGGAATAGTCTGGAAAGTAACGTAGTGAAGGCAGGAACCATACATATTTTTAAAAACATTTGATAAAGCTCAGGGAAAGGAGAAGTGACCTAGTAGCGATCAGTGAAGAGGCGGGGCCAGGAGCTATGAATCGACCCCTGCAACCACAAATAGGTGAGTACACACACACATACACACAGGGGCTTTCGATGCACTTTTATTTACAAATTCGACATAATTTCATTATGTTCCAAGCAGTATAACCTGTTTACCTAACACACTCATCACTGGGACTAACTTTGCTCTCATACTCAATCATCGACACTGATGCAAGAACTCGTCCTCTCACTATAGTAACTCGCCAGTGTTTCAACCAATGAAAAACTCGTCCTAACAACACAACGTGGAAATTTTAATGGTCACATTTTCCACGAGACATCCCGTTGCAGACGTATACCTGGAGAGGGTTTCGGGGTCAATGCCCCCGCGGCCCAGTCTGTGACCAGGCCTCCCGGTGGATCAGGGCTTGATCAACCAGGCTGTTACTGCAGGCCGCACGCAAACCGACGTACGAACCATAGCCTGGCTGATCAGGTACTGACTTTAGATTTAGGTGCCTGTCCAGCGCCTTCTTGAAGACAGCCAGGGTCTATTGGTAATCCTTTCCCTTTTGTATGCTGGGAGGTAGTTGAACAGTCTTGGTCCCCTGACACTTATTGTGTTGTCTCTTAGCGTACTCGTGACGTGTGTCCATTTTTGTAATTTCTTATTTGTGGTTAATTATAAGTATATTTATATATAATTATGTAATTTAATATAACATAAATTACATAAAAAAGCATTTTGGGGATATGTCATGACGTTGAGGTGGCACGTAGCTCAGTGGTAGAGCTTTCAACTCATCACAGAACCTTGGTTTAATATTGAGAGTAGAGACCTTCTACTTGTTACATCTGCTAAGCTATCAGTAAACATACTGTAGCTGTGTTAGCTGGTTGTGTGGGTCCACATCTTGGATGGAAACGGGAATTATTACAGCGTAGAGCTGGGAGTTGAAATGAGCTGAGTTTGGATAACAGATTTAATTTATAAATTCAACGGTTTAAAAAATATTTATACGTAAATATAGGTTAATTTATGCTGAGTGTAGCAGCATGACATACTCACCAGCCTAGGAATAAATAAGGCCAAGTAGGGAGCCGGTGGGGTTATATGTGAGTAAGAAGGTGGGTACATGGGGTGTGTAGTGGCGTGGAGCCATGCCCTCAGTGCCACCACTGGCATTTCCACCTCTCTGGCACCCTCAAACATTGTGCCCCACGTAACCACACTCACACCTTAGCCTGCCTATGGGGGGGCTTTGTGTATCTTTGATGAGTTCCGAGATTTTTACTTCCGGAGCCCGGCCATGGGCCAGGCTCGTCTGGTGCTGCCCGGTCAACCAGGCCATTGCTGTTGGTGGTCTGCAGCCTACATAACCATCACAGCCTGGTTGATCCGGGGTGTTGCAGGAGTCGATTGTCGAATATACGTTGCAAGACAAGCACGGAGGATGGAAATCTTCAGCTCAAGTACTTTCACACGTCTCCGTGCGTCATCAGGAGCTATGCAATGTTGCAAGAGGAGCAGCAGTTGCTATTCTTGAAAGTACAATATATATTAATTACACCTAGGTAGTAGGTTGGTAGACAGCAACCACCAGGAAGGTACTACCGCCCTGTGGTAGTAGGTTGGTAGACAACAACCACCCAGGGAGGTACTACCGCCCTTGCAAGGTTGACCTCGGACGTAACCTTGTAAGTTTTACTGATGTATTGCTTGTATTTTTTTTTTCTGTCTCATAAACACGCGGGATAACAGGTATATCTTGCTACTTCTACTTACATTTAGGTCACACTACACATTCATGTTCACACCTATATATTTACACACCCATCTGGATTTTCTTATAATTTCTTAATAGTTCTTATCTTCATGGGAAGTGGAACAGAATTCCTTCTCCGTAAGCCATGCGTGTCGTAAGAGCGACTAAAATACCGGGAGCAAGGGCTAGTAACCCCTTCTCCTGTATAAATTACTAAATTTAAAAAGAAAATCTTTAGTTTTTCGTTTTTGGTCACCCAGCCTCAGTGGAATACGGCCGAATTGTTGAAAAAAATATATGTCACATATTTTAGATTTGATTTTGCCGCCAATTGCCTAGTTTATTGTGTACCCCATATCAATCCTGTGGAGGGTAGCACAAGAGCATTTGAATAAACAAAGGCCTAGGAACTAGGCTTCAAAGGGATTAACAATACATTTGAATTTATATCAACAGTTGTATTATCCGTTGCAAGCAAATTTAGGATATTTGCTTGATTTATCTATCTTCTTTTCATAAAGATATTTTGATAAGGGTTGTTATACTATCTCTATATTCTCAATAAGTGGACAATGAAGCAAGTAGTCTTAAAAATGACCAGGACTCCATGAGGCTGACCACATACTTTGTATTTAATTTAATCATCATGTGTGTGTGTGTGCCAAGCTGGAAGGAGTACACCTGTAACCTGGCTATAACAACATCAGTCAGTCTGTTCACATTGCAAGTTGCTCCGTGGACTTGTAGATCTACTCAGGCTTCTGACTACATTCCTTTGACATTCACTTTCATTATTGACTTCTCCTAATATTATTCCTAATGCTAGAACATATATACTAAAGTTACATTCAACATTTTCCTTCATTGTACTTTCTTGAGCTAACTTACAACTTTATCATGAAGTAATGAGCATGTTGTGAGTCATTATGTAAATCAAGTGCTTTCAGTGATGACATAGAATCAGTAATAAACCAAGTCAAGCTCAGTGTCATAGGTTAACTTTAGTGGCAGTGTGGACGTACAGTCTACACTGGTTACACAGTCTACACTGGTTACACAGTCTCACTGGTTACACAGTCTACACTGGTTACACAGTCTGCACTGGTTGCACAGTCTGCACTGGTTACACAGTCTACACTGGTTACACAGTCTACACTGGTTACACAGTCTGCACTGGTTACACAGTCTACACTGGTTACACAGTCTGCACTGGTTGCACAGTCTGCACTGGTTGCACAGTCTGCTGGTTACACGTCACATGGTTACACAGTCTGCACTGGTTACACAGTCTACACTGGTTACACAGTCTGCACTGGTTACACAGTCTGCACTGGTTGCACAGTCTGCACTGGTTACACAGTCTGCACTGGTTACACAGTCTACACTGGTTACACAGTCTCACTGGTTACACAGTCTACACTGGTTACACAGTCTGCACTGGTTACACAGTCTGCACGGGTTCAAGTCTGCACTGGTTACACAGTCTACACTGGTTACACAGTCTACACTGGTTACACAGTCTACACTGGTTACACAGTCTACACTGGTTACACAGTCTACACTGGTTACACAGTCTGCACTGGAATTTGTACACAGTCTACACTGGTTACACAGTCTACACTGGTTACACAGTCTACACTGGTTACACAGTCTACTGACAAGTCTACACTGGTTACAGTCATGTTACTAGATTTTATCTAGGAAGTACCTAAAAAACAGACGAAGTCTTGCCAGTACACTCCTGCTTAGATCCATCACTGTATATGGGATATATTTTTATTAACAGTATTTTTTGTCCTTGTAAGTAATTTAAGGAAGGGATTACCAGTGATGGACTTCTTTGGAGGAGCATTAGGATACTCGTATAGTGTGTGTGTGTGTGTGTGTGGTGCTGAATAGGTAAAATTGGTCAATTAACAAGAACTCATTTAAAATTAAGTCCTTCCTAAAAAAAAATTCTTATACGTTTAAAGATATATCTTTTCATTTATGTTAATGTAAAATTTACTAATTTTGTACCAAGAGAACCTTAGAAAACTTTCTAACCTTATTATAACAAGCTCAATTTAATTTATCCTAATCCAACTAAATATATTTTAGATAAGTTTACAATAATTTAATAATAAACAAACACAATGAAATATATTATTTTCGTTAGGTTCAGAATGATTTTTGCGAAATTATTGCATAAACAAATTTTCGCTTGCCTTATTCAGCAAGAAGAGCGTTGTTATTTAAGTCAAAATCGTAAGTTTTACCTATTCGGAACGATATATATATATATATATATATATATATATATATATATATATATATATATATATATATATATATATATATATATATATATATATATATATAAATGTCGTGCGAATAGGTTATATATATATATATATATATATATATAATATATACACACTTATATAATATATACACACTTCTCGTTGAGGCTAGTGCACCAAACTGGGAGGAGAATGAAACTAGCTCAGAGGCACCCACACCACCGTATGTCCTCGACCAAGGGTAACACACCTAGCTTGGCTGGGTGCTTGGTTCTTGTAGGATTGCGTGGTCTTGTGGGTTAGAGCGTCATGGGTTTTCGCTCACCATGAGGCGAGCCAAAACAACATGGGTTCGAATCCTTGGCTAGTCGCAGTGTTATATATATACACATATATCTACAGACAGTATATTTATACACATACGTACAACAACAGGATGTAAGATGTAGATAATTATAAACCCTTGTCTTTTCCTGTCTCCTTTGGTCACAATTTGTACTTGTGAGTATGAAGCTCTAGCTCTTGGTTCCCGCCTTTTAACCTCCACGACACCTTACTGATGACATGTGTATTATATTTTAACAATTATTCATCGGTTTCTCCTCTTCGTAACTCATGTCCTTCAACTTCTGTTATAGTTTTGTGGCAAACCTCATATCCCTTTGGGTTTAGCGTTTTCTTATCACTATAATTGTTTTCCAGTTTTCCTCATGACTAGTCGTGTAGTTAGGTCAGCAAGAACAACAGTTTATTGTCACAAATTAAGTAATGATGTTCAGTATACGTCGTGATGACTGTTTCCACCACATATAATGCAGTCAGCTCACACACAGGCCCGGGGGTCGATCCCTGGTACGGCTGCAAACATTAGGACGTGTTTCCTTTAGGCACCTGCTGTCCATGTTCACTTATCAGTAAAATGGGTACCTGGGTGTTAGTCGACTGGTGTGGGTCGCATGCTGGGGACAAAATTGATCTAATTTGCCCGGAATGTTCTGCATAACAAGTGGCTTTCTATATAGTAGTATGTCACTGATGCCAGCTAGGCCTGTATACCTTGTACATGTACTTGTAGAAATTTATTATTATTATTATTATTATTATTATTATTATTATATTTGTGGTCAGCAGTGTGGCCAAAGGTTCCAGCTTAAAATAGGTATTTTATACAAGATAAATTTATTGCTCGTCAACTCATAAGTAACAGCTGATAGAGTTGGAAGAAGAGTGTGTTAGTATTCAGAGGGTTTTTGGCGAAGGCACCTGTGAATATATATATATATATATACACACACCTGTACATAAATACACATCTGCAAGCACGAACACACATCAACACACACACACACACACACACTACACACACACACACACACACACACATCACACACACACACACACACACACACACACAAACATTTCCAAGTGTTTCCTTACACACAAACACACATACACACACACACACACACACACACACACACACACACACACACATACAACAGGCCTAGTGTCTAATCGACATGTGCCTAGGACAAAATGGTAACTAACAAATATTTTTTTTTTTTTTTTCAACAAGTCGGCCGTCTCCCACCGAGGCAGGGTGACCCAAAAGAAAGAAAATCCCCAAAAGAAAATACTTTCATCATCATTCAACACTTTCACCACACTCATACATAATCACTGTCTTTGCAGAGGAGCTCAGATACGACAGCTGAGAATTGTCCCTCCCAGCTGTCACTATCCCAGACCCCTCCTTTAAAGTGCAGGCATTGTACTTCCCATTTCCAGGACTCAAGTCCAACTAAATCAATTAACTGGTTTCCCTGAATCCCTTCACAAAATGTTACCCTGCTCACACTCCAACAGATCGTCATATCCCAAAACCATTCGTCTCCATTCACTCCTATCTAACACGCTCACACATGCTTGCTGGAAGTCCAAGCCCCTCGCCCACAAAACCTTCTTTACCCCTTCTCTCCAACCTTTTCTAGGACGACCCCTACCCCGCCTTCCTTCCCTACAGATTTATACGCTCTCCAAGTCATTCTACTTTGATCCAATCTCTCTAAATGACCAAACCACCTCAACAACCCCTTCAGCCTCTGACAAATACTTTTAGTAACTCCACACCTTCTCCTAATTTCCACATTCCGAATTTTCTGCATAATATTTACACCACACATTGCCCTTAGACAGGACATCTCCACTGCCTCCAGCCTCCTCCTCGCTGCAGCATTTGCAACCCATGCTTCACACCCATATAAGAGTGTTGGTACCACTATACTTTCGTACATTCCCTTCTTTGCCTCCATGGATAACATTTTTGTCTCCACAGATACCTCAATGCACCACTCACCTTTTTTCCTTCATCAATTCTATGGTTAACCTCATCCTTCATAAACCCATCCGCTGACACGTCAACTCCCAAATATCTGAAAACATTTACTTCTTCCATAATCCCTCTCTCCAATGTGATATCCAATTTTTCTTTATTTAAATCGTTGGATACCCTCATCACCTTACTCTTATCTATGTTCACTTTTAACTTTCTACCTTTACACACTCTCCCAAACTCGTCCACTAACCTTTGCAACTTTTCTTTAGAATCTCCCATAAGCACAGTATCATCAGCAAAAAGTAACTGTGTCAACTCCCATTTTGCATTTAATTCTCCATAATTTAAACCCACCCCTCTCCCCAACACCCTAGCATTTACTTCTTTTACAACCCCATCTATAAATATATTAAACAATCATGGTGACATTACACATCCCTGTCTAAGACCTACTTTTACCGGAAGTAATCTCCCTCTCTCCTACACACCCTAACCTGAGCCTCACTATCCTCATAAAAACTCTTTACAGCCTTCAGTAACTTACTACCTATTCCATACACTTGCAACATTTGCCACATTGCTCCCTATCCACTCTATCATATGCCTTTTCTAAATCCATAAATGCAATAAAAACTTCTCTACCTTTATCTAAATACTGTTCACATATATGCTTCACTGTAAACACTTGATCTACACCTCCCTACCCACTCTAAAGCCTCCTTGCTCATCTGCAATCCTACTCTCTGTCTTACCTCTAATTCTTTCAATAATAACCCTGCCATACACTTTACCTGGTATACTCAGTAAACTTATTCCCCTATAATTTTTACACTCTTTTATCCCCTTCCCTTTATAAAAGGAACTATACATGCTCTCTGCCAATCCCTAGGTACCTTCCCTCTTTCATACATTTATTAAACAAAAATACCAACCACTCCAGCACTATATCCCCCTGCTTTTAACATTTCTGTCATGATTCCGTCAATTCCAGCTGCTTTACCCCTTTCATTCTACGTAATGCCTCACGCACCTCCCCACACTCACATCCTGCTCTTCTTCACTCCTAAACGATGTTGTACCTCCCTGGCCAGTACATGAAATTACCGCCTCCTTTTTCATCGACATTTAAAAGTTCCTCAAAATATTCCGCCATCTACCCAATACCTCCAGCTCCCCATCTACTAACTCCCCTACTCTGTTTTTAACTGACAAATCCATTCGTTCCTAGGCTTTCTTACCTTGTTTATCTCACTCCAAAATTTTTCTTGTTTTCAGCAAAATTTCTTGACAGAGCCTCTCCCATTCTTTCATCCGCTCTTCTTTTGCACTCTCTCACCACTCTCTTCACCTTTCTTTTACTCTCCATATACTCTGCTCTTCTATTAACACTTCTGTTTTGTAAAACCTCTCATAAGCTACCTTTTCTCTTTTATCACACCCTTTACTTCTTCATTCCACCACTCACTCCTCTTTCCTCCTGCACCCACCCTCCTATAGCCACAAACTTCTGCCCCACATTCTAATACTGCATTTTTAAAACTATCCCAACTCACTTCAACCCCCACTACTCCTACTTGCACTAGCCCACCTTTCTGCCAATAGTTGCTTATATCTCACCTAACTTCCTCCTCCCTTAGTTTATACACTTTTACCTCTCTCTTACTTGCTGTTGCCATTTTCTTTTGTCCCATCTACCTTTTACTCTAACTGTAGCTACAACCAAATAATGATCTGATATATCCGTTGCCCTCTATAAACATGTACATCCTGAAGCCTACTCATCAACCTTTTATCCACCAATACATAATCCAACAAACTACTTTCCTTACGTGCTATATCATACCTTGTATATTTATTTATCCTCTTTTCATAAAATATGTATTACTTATTACCAAACCTCTTTCTACACATAGCTCAATTAATGGTTCCCCATTTACATTTACCCTGGCACCCCAAATTTACCTACTACTCCATCCACAACATTTTTACCCACTTTAGCATTAAGATCCCCAACCACAATTACTCTCCACTTGGTTCAAAACTCCCCACACACTCACTCAACATTTCCCAAAATCTCTCTCTCCTCTACACTTCTCTCTTCTCCAGGTGCATAAACACTTACTATAACCCACTTTTCACATCCAACCATTTATTTTACTCCACATAATCCTTGAATTTATACATTTATATTCCTTCTTTACCTGCCATAACTGATTATTCAACATTATTGCCACTCCTTCTTTAGCTCTAACTCTATTTGAAACCCCTGATCTAATCCCATTTATTTCTCCCCACTGAAACTCTCCTACCCCCTTCAGCTTTGTCTCACTTAAAGCCAGGACATCCAGCTTCTTTTCATTCATAACATCTACAATCATCTCTTTCTTATCATTCGCACAACATCCACGCACATTCAAACATCCCACTTTGACGGTTTTCTTCTTCTTCTTTTTAGTAAGCTATACAGGAAAAGGGGTTACTAGCCCATTGTTCCCGGCATTTTAGTTGACTTTTACAACACGCATGGCTTACGGAGGAAAGATTCTTATTCCACTTCCCCATGGATAAAACATAAATATATATAATATATATATAGAGAGATTGTCACAAAATTTCATACAAATCATTAATCACCTCTGCATTAGAGCGCTTTATAGTGTTTTGTGAGGTGATGCTGGGGGGGAGGGAGGCTGGGAGAGGAGGAATGAGAGAGAGGGATGGGTCAGGAAGAGGATTTAAGAGGGAGTGGAAGACGGGACTGTAAGAAGACAGATAAAATAAAGTTATTCCGAAATAGGTATCAAGAAGTTTATGGGTGACATTCTGGGTCATCCTGGGTTAATTAACCACTACACTTAATAATTATAATAGTCATCTGCATCCGCGTCATTATTCCAGCACTTTTTTCCTTCTTTCCTCCACCCTCCTTTACTACTTTCTTCCACGTCTCAACGCAGGTCTCCTTCAGGAAGATAATAATAATAATGCCATCACCACCACCATCATCACCATCACCACCATCACCTCCACCACCACCATCACCTCCACCACCATTACCATCACAACCATCATCACCACCACCACCACCACCACCACCACCACCACCACCATCACCACCATCTTTCCTGGGTGTCGGCCGCTCAACTTCCGCCTAGGTGCATCGATCTCGTCTGGTGGAGATGATGTTTGTTTGGTTGTTGTTCTTCATGACGGTGATGGTGTCCCTTACTGAGCGCTTCTACTTCCTGGTCCTCGAGTCAAGATGTCAGGATAGTAGTTGTAGTAAAACACCCTTACAACTATCCACCAGCACCATCAACATCACCATTAGCAGAGGCAGCAGCATCAAAACCACCTCCAGCAGAGGCAGCAGCATCAAAACCACCTCAAGTAGAAGCAGCACCACCACCAGCAGCAAGAATATAAGCAGCGTCAGTAACAGCAATAATCAGCAGTAGCAGCAACCATTAGGGAACAGGATGGAGGATGTGTGGGGGTGTACAGAACTTACTTAGTTTAACAAATAAATACACCCGCAGTGTGCGTCTACCCTATTCTGTGAGTTTGATGGTGGGAACAACAGCTAGCTGTGTTGCCTTGCCATATTCCGTGACACAGGTTAAGTTTCATATAGAAAATAAACAAAGATATTTTAATACACAGAGCAACACAATACATGTAAAAAGGGGGAGGGGAGGTGTGAACATCAGGGGAAGTGTTAACGTAAAAGGGGGGTTAAACTTAAAGGGGGGGGCTTTATTGTACAGTATAAGTTTGCATACTATTATAGTTCCTATATCACCATTGGGAATATATTTTTTGAGAACAAAATATTTATGGGAACACATTGGGGGGTACATACAATTTCTAAGTCGTAATTCAGTAATATAGACATGGGTTACTAATTGAATTAAAATATTATTCATTAATATAGTTACTGTAGGTAAGTTTTTTGACTTAGGTGCACACACACACACACACACCTTGAAACTGGGCAACTACCTGAGGTATGGAAGACGGCAAATGTAGTCCCCATTTTTAAAAAAAGGGGACAAAACAGGCACTAAACTATGGACCAGTGTCACTGACTTGTTTGAAATGCAAAGTCTTGGAGAAGATTATCAGGAAGGGTGGAGCACCTGGAACGGAACAAGATTAAAAACGCAACCCCCCGGATTTATGGAAGGAAAATTTGTCACAAACCATGGAATTTTATGACAAGGTAACAGAAGGAAGAAAAAGGGGGAAGAGAGAGGGAGGGGGTTGATTGCTTTTTTTTGGGACTGAAGGGCCTTCGACACAGTTCCCCCCGAGATTAGTGCAGAAGCTAGAGGATCAGGCACGTATAACAGGAAGGGCACTGCAATGAATAAAAATCCTGACAGGGAGGCAACAATGAGTCATGGTACGGGATGCTTCCAGGGGCGCCGGACAGGGGGGGCCCCCCCGGGGTCAGTCCCCAGGACCAGTGCTATTTTTGGTATATGTGAATGACATGAGGGAAAGGGGGTAGACTCAAATTTCCCCGTTTGCAGACGATGTGGGGAAATTAATGGGGGGGAATTAAATCAAAACGGGGAGGCAAAAAAATTTTTCATGCGGACGCGTTTGTCCACAGCTGGCCCTTAATTTAACCCCCCCAAAACGTCGAAGTGGGGGGAAGGGGGGACCGCAGACAAAAATATAGGCTTCACCCAAAAAACTGAAAAACCCCATCAAGGAAAAGACTTGGGGTGAGTAAAATACCGGCCCTCTCCAAAAACACACATCAACCAAATAGCTGATGCAGCATAGGGGGGCCCCGGAAAACCCGAGGGAAAAGCTTTTCCCATACCTCAGTAAGGAATCGTTCAAGACTTAACCGTGTAATCAGGATACTGGGGGGGGGTACCGGTTTTGGGAACCCCACCTGTCAAGAAAATTAAAAAAGTGCAAAAGGGTTTTTTAAAAAGGCTAGTTCCCCCGCTAAGGGGGAAAAGTCCTACGAAAAAAAAGGTTAAAAAAAGGGCCCGACGACCCCGTGGAGGGTAGGGGGTTTGGGAAGACATGATAACGACATACAAAAACTGCGAGGAATAGATAAGGTGGACAGAAATATTTCCCAGAGATGGGACACAGAAACAAAGGGGGGGAAAATTTTAAGTTGAAGACTCAGACGAATCAAAGGGGTGTTAGGAAGTATTTCTTCAGTCATGGAAATTGTCAGGAAGGGGGAATAGTCGGCAAGTGATGGGGGAGGCAGGAACCATAAAAGTTTAAGACTAGGTATGATATAGGGTCATGAGACTGACTTGCAACTTGTATTGTTAAAACATTAAACTTGCAGCTGCCACAAGGAGGAAAATGTGTTTCTTATTAAACGAAGTGGTAGTAATGCCGGTTATACAACTTTCATCACTCTTTCGTTTTTGTTCCTAGTTTCTATATATATATATATATATATATATATATATATATATATATATATATATATATATATATATATATATATATATATATATATATATATATATATAGGATGGAGTCCCTCTGAATTGTCAATTGTGGGACCTCGGAGAAGTGGATAAAAGACTTCAAGGAAGAATATTTAGATTTCTTTCTGAACCCTTTAATTTCCCACCCCCTACCCCCCCATTTTTTTTAAAAACTTTATTTAAAGACAAAATACAAGGGGGATAAAACAACATAGATAACAACTCAACTACGCAAATCCGTCCAACCCCCGGCGTGGGCCGGGGGGAAAATTTGCAGGTTTTCCCCGATCGCAACCGGTTCTAAAAGAGGCTGGTGCCCTTGGTCCTTGGTTTCTATGATGAGTTTTCCACCCCAGCCCCTTGAAAACTTTAGACACACCCCCATGCTCCATGGGTCTCCGCCCCAGGGGGTGAAGAAGCAAGGGGGAAGGTCTTCATATTTGCGGGGTCTTCGGGACCCCCTGGCTGGCAGCTCCCCCCCTTCGGCTGGGAGTGGCAGGTTTTGTCTGCCAATGTGGCAGCACAGGTGTGCCCCGCAACTGTTTCCCACCCTTTCCCAGGGTAGCATGGTGGCTCCATCAGACGTTTAGACTTCCATCGCCCTTTGCATTGGGGTTCCCCGTTGAGCGGGGCCCGGGTGTGGCGAGGTTTTCATTATGATGTCATTGCCCTCTCATTCTAGCCCCCTTCTGATGTGTGACCCCTGCCGAAGCCCGTTGTCAGCCGTCGCCCTGCCGAAAATACACCTATGTTGGGTGAGGGGGGCGGGGCGAAAAACCCAAATCCGAAAAAATTTGGGGTGAGTCGGTCCCCAGGGGTTGGGAAACAGCAAAAAAAAATCTCCAGGTGGTCCCCACCGCGAAGACAGTTTTCCCCCTTTCCAAGGTTGGTGACATTGTTTGGAAATTTTTTTTCCAACGGTTTGTCCCAGGGGACTGTTTGTGCTTTTGGGGGGAGCTTTTTCTGGGGGGTTCCCATGATGTCCACTCCTGCTTCAATAACTTGGGGTCTTGGCCCCACCACCCTCAAACTTTCGGGGACAATCCTCTTGCTAATCCACAGGAGGCCAAACACGATGACAGAAATGCAGGTAACGCTACATGCCTTGCTTTCCCCCCTAACCTCCAAGTCGACGGGGGGGTTCCCTCCATTGCTGATCCTCTTTGACAGTTTCGGCCTTCTTAAGGTTGATCTCGGGGGCGTCATACTCGTCGGGTTTTGGGGTTTTAAAAAGGGGGGCGCACCTCAAGAAGAAGTGAGTTTTGGCATAGTAAGACACCTTTGGGGAATACAGGGCACTGGGCATCAAGATCACTTATTCTCTCCTCCATTCTTTCGGGTCATTCATTTTGTCCTTGAGGACAGTGTCGATGGCGTGGTAAAGGGGTTCCCCCAGGGAGGGACTGTTGGATGGAGGAAGTAGGCTTCTGGGAGGTTTTTTTTCCCCGCATTGATTTTTTTCCTGATTTGTTGTGATAATTTCACACTTTGGGGGATTAAGGATGAGTCCGGCTTCTCCCTGTGTTTCACCCTGTAGGCCCTTAACAAGGACTCCCAGACCTCCAGGTCCATCATCCAGGTACCAGATTTTGGCCCTGCATAGGGGGGAAGTTGTTCTCTTACTGCCAAACAGAAGAGAAGTGGACGAGGGGATACCCGGCCCCCTCAGATGAGGGAATTTTCATTTCCCCAAAAAAAGAGTCGAGGGTTTGCTGAGAGCTGAAATGAAGGGAAAGAGACTGGGGCTGTCGAACGGCTGGCAAACACATCTCTCTTCACCATATTAAAGGCATTTCTAAAGTGTTTGACTACGGCCTTGTCTTCTGATAGGCCCCTGATGTAGGCCCTTGCCATGAGCTGGGCTTCACTGCCTTGAGAGCCCCCAAAAGCCCAGTTGGTGTGGCGGGAGTAAACTGGCAGTTTCAGGGAATGTTTTTTTATTTACTTTGGAAACTAAGGGAAGGGTGTTACCAACAGCAAGGGGTCTAATTCCATCCTTTTTCCCAAAGCCTAATGGGGCCCCCAAAAAAGAAAGGTTTAATTTCTTCTGGGATTCGCCCAGCCAGGCAGTTGTTGACAAAAAATTTTTAATTCGGGAGGAGTTTATGCAGATGTCCAGTACTGGATTTACCATCTTTGGGGGTTGTGGTCGAATTCCAGTGTAACCCCTGCAGATCCTGTTGGAAATGACACTATCCCCTTTACACTTCTGATTCGGCTGTTAGTGATGGGGGGCTCCTTCGGGGGTTTTTGTTTGGTATCGTCCCTTGTTGGGTGCTTGTCTCTTAGTGCTTGGCTGTGGCCTCATCTTTGGAGCTACAGTGTCGTCACTTTAATTTTTCTGTTTCTCCCCCTGTGTTGCCTTCTTCGATTTTTTTGTAACCTGTGCGCAAATTTTCTCGTTTTTAGTGGAGTTTTTTGGGTCACCTTGGGTTCCTGCGATGGTGGGGCAGAGGGAAAAATTATCTGTTCTTGGGGGTTGCGCACCCCTTTTATGACTGAAGTGGGTTGCAGTTTTCCCCGTCTTTCAGGAACTGCAAGACAGCATTAAAAAAGGGCAGGTTGCGCCATGCTTTTGGTGCCTCGGGCTTTAAATTGGGGAGCCTATTCACCTGCTTAAGAAAGGGTTTGGGAAATTTCCCTGCTGATATGGGGGGCTGCTTTTGGAAATTGGGGTAGGGGATCTAAGTGGGTTTGAATGCCCGCAGAAGGTTTTCCAAAAAGGGGGTTGCCATTGGGGTTAAATTTTCCTGGGGGGTGTGGGTTGCTTCGCTGGGGCCTATGTGATCCTGCACACCCCTTGTGTGGGACGAAAAAAACCCGTTTCCTTTAAACTTCCACACCCGACATTTCCCTTTCATTGTTGGGGCCCCTTTTCCCCGGCTTTGTGGCTTGGCTGCACATCTGCCATACCTTTAAAATGTGTGGTGGGAGGGGGCACATAACTGAATGGGTTCATTTGGGGGTGGTTGAGCAGAGGGGCTCCGTCCTTTAGGTGGGGGGGGGCGAGGGGGAATGGGGGGGTTTTGATAAAGGGAGGGGCCCGGGCCCGGGCGCGTCCTATAACACCATATGACCAAACCCCCCTATATACCCCATGTATGCGATCCCTGCGATTTAAAAACATCATTATACACTTTTACTATATACACTATAAAACTATAAAGCGGGGAACAAACACCCATTATCATAGCATGAGCACACCCCCCTGTTTGGGGAAGGGGAAAGGGGGAAAAAGTTTACCCTCACCCTCTGCCCCCTTCTCCCCCCCTTAGGCCTTCCTCACCCACCCAAGGGGACCGATGTTCCCCACTGACTTCACATGCCCAAAACCTTTTTTTGGTTCTAAAGTGGGAGAGGAAATTGAGTCTTTAGCACTTTCCCCCCGTGCGATATTCACACACCACCTGTTTATGATAATCATGGTAGCAGTTCTTTATTGGACGATATTGTCCAAAACCCCCGAGCAGGATGCCCTCTCTGGCGAGGTGCCAGATGTATTATATATATATATATATATATATATATATATATATATATATATATATATATATATATTATATATATATATATATATATATATTTATATATATATATATATATATATATATATATATATATATATATATATATATATATAATATATATTTATATTATATATATGTATATGTATATATATATATTTATATTATATATATATATATATATATATTAGTATATATATATATATATATATTATTATATATATATATTATGTATATATATATATATATATATATATATATATATATATATATATATATATATATATATATATATATATATATATACAAAAAACAACTGTGGAAAAAAATATGAAATTCAAAGCATTTTCGTGATTTCCACATAATCAAGGAACAAAAAAATAATGATTAAATAAAAGGGACAAGAATGACGGCCATCCCCAAACACCTGATGATGTAGGTTGGTAGTCATTGACCCCTAAAACCCGTTATATTCTGCACAATTTTTTTAATTTGTATAATGCATTTTAAAATCTTTCCAATTTTTTTAATTATAAATAACCCAATTTTTAAAACCCAAAAGCAATATTCAATTATTTTGAAAATTTTTTTTTATGAGACTTGATTCTATTATAGCCCTGTAAACCCCATGGACTTCTGAACAACTTTCCCAGCTTTTTGAAGATCAACTGGATGGTAAAAATCTTCACATAATAAATAGGCATTAGAATTTTGTCCATTTTAATGCTATATTTTATTGTTTTAATCTTAGTTCAAGATTTTTACCAGTTTGCCCGAATAAATTTATAAAATTTTTTAAAGGAATCTTATAGATACACTAAAAATTTTTGGGGGAATTTTTTTTTAATTTTTTTTAACTGTGTCAAGATTTTTAAATACAACTTTGATATTAAAATTCTTAAGTAGGAAGGTATATAAACCCAAGTTTTCATGGTAAGGGAGAACCAACATTTTTTTAGTTGAATAAGGTTGGTTGCCCCTTTTTTAATTGTAAAACATTTTGTATTTTAGAAGGATTTATCAATTAATTTTCTTGGGTATTTTAGCCCATTTACTATTTCATGCATTTTGGGTATTTCTTCATCTATGAACCTGGGCTACAAAAAGTAAATCTCCCAAAACATTGATGGAATAGACAGTTTAACTCTATCTTTATGTAAAAAAAATAGTGTAAAAGGAACAGTTATTTTTGGTTTTCAAATTTTAAATTTTTAAAAAATTATTACCTTAATAATTAAAACATCTAGGGAAAGGGGAATGAGTTATTTTCTTTCCCAACTCAACAGTAAAATTTATAGAATGAGCGTATTTTAAATTTTAAAAAAAATGGTTTTTGTCTACATTCTTAGGCATAAGACGCAAAATATCATCAACATATCTATAACACTTAGCTTTATCAGGGAAGGATTGTGTTAACAATCTTGTTTAAAAAAAACCCCTGTTTAAAATTTCTAAGAACAGGTGGGGAAAGGGTTTCCCCTTTCCAACCAAAATTTAAGGTAAAATTCAGCTTTAAAAACAAATTTTGTTAAAAAAAAATTTAATAAGTTTAATTAGTTTTTATGTTTTCCCTTGTTTAAAAAGTTTCCCGTTGATGATTTATTAAGTTTCTTTTTCTGAAGTATTTTTTTTACGGTTTACCATTCCCAGTTTTATATTAAAAATTTTTTTTAAAGTGGTTGTTCTGCATATGTATATGTCATGCCGAATAGGAAATTTGGGAATTTGAAAAACTCATTTAAAAATTTAAATTCTTTCAAAAATTTTTTTTTTAGTTTAAAGATATATTTTTTTATTTATATTAATTTAAAATTAATAATTTTGTACCAAAAAAACCTTAAAAAATTACCTAACCTTATTATAACAAACGCAATTTTAATTTTGCCTAATCCCAAATAAATA
>WNWK01038875.1:0-17719 GCA_009830355.1 Cherax destructor
GTAGATAGTAAACAGGGGATTGCCCCGGGAAATACTGAAGATAAATTACCAGAAACGGACTCCAGTGTTAGCACTAGTGCCGAAGATAGAACGAGACAGGAACACACGTACCAATAGGGAATACAATGGGGAACACAGTCACAAAAAAACAGGGCAAATGGAAATCAGGCCTAAGTGAATATTATGCACTTGGTATCTGCAGGCATAGAATATCTGGGAAATCAGATGGGACATGCAATTATGATCACCCCAGAAAATGCCGTGCCCATATGAAAACAGGAAAATGCAACCTCCCATCCTGTAAGCTTTTCCACCCTGAAATGTGCCACTCATCAGTTCAGGAAAGACAGTGCTATAACTTATATTGCTAGGCACACCACCTAAAGGGTACAAGACGACACAGAACATCCAGACCATGGCAAAACCTGGGTAGCCACAGATTTAGATTTTACCACCGAAGTGGCTAGTTTATTATGCACCCCATATCCATCCTGTGGATATGGATACACAAAAGGCCTAGGCACTAGGCCCCAAAAGGGTTAACAATTGTACATTTGGATTTATATCTACATTTCACTTATCTGTTACAAGCAAATTTAGGAAATTTGCTTAGTATAACTGGTATCTTATTTTCATTAATAAGATATCTTGACATGTCACATAGTTTATTATACTGTCTATCTCTGTATTCCTCAATAAGTGGACAATTAAGCACATAGTGTTCAAGACAGTGACCATACCATATAATATATATATATATATATATATATATATATATATATATATATATATATATATATATATATATATATATATATATATATATATTGTTGTGTGGGTCTTGGAGAGATATTTAGGTAGACATAGACACTCCTTGTAGGATGGTTACGGTATATTTACGGTAAGAGTAGGAGAGAGTCCAGCCACCGTCTGTCCAGTTATAGGTCTGACGCTAGTGAGGGTGTACGCCTATGTCAGGCTGTGCACATGCGCTGAGCCTCTGACGTCAGCGGGTATTGTGACGTCACACGCAAAGGGACCAGCTGTATAAGTGGGATGAATGCTGAATGCTGGTACACTACACAAGTGTACATATGATACTGATACGACAGCTCGGCCATGTTATCGTATGACGTCTCGGCATACTATACAACTCTATAGACTGAACAGACAGGTGGTACTGGGTGAATCTATACAATAGCAAACACATTATAACTTGGAACTGATCAAGATTAATCTTACTCTCGCACTTCTTGAGTTAATGGTACATAAGAGAAATTTAATGGATCTAGATATAACGGATTATATAAATTACAATTTGCAAATTTGATCGATCAATGGATGTGTATTCATGCACTCTTCGGCTTCTGAGGAAGAATAAATATTTACAGGGAAGAAGTTTTAACAGGAAAGATAAACTCGGCTAACACGGGTTATACTGTTAAAACTCAGAACTCAGAGAGAACTTGAACACACAAACATCTTGCTAGATACTGGAAATCTAATAACAAAACACACAGTCAATAATTCGGTTCTAAACTGGATTTTCTAATTTTCTATCTTTAGCTCACAACTTATGATCACTTTCCTACTGGAGCGGGTAGAGTGACCGAGTAGTGGCCAGTGAAGAGGCGGGGCCAGGAGCTGTGAATCGACCCCTGCAACCACAACTAGGTGAGTACACATGCGCATCTTCACTCCTCTTCTCTTCGCCTTTTACTCTTTTTCGTCATAGTATCATCACTCTCATCTTCTCTCTTCCTTTTACTCTTTTTCGTCATAGTATCATCACTCTCATCTTCTCTCTTCCTTTTACTCTTTTTCGTCATAGTATCATCACTCTCGTCTTCTCTCTTCCTTTTACTCTTTTTCGTCATACTATCATCACTCTCGTCTTCTCTCTTCCTTTTACTCTTTTTCGTCATAGTATCATCACTCTCGTCTTCTCTCTTCCTTTTACTCTTTTTCGTCATAGTATCATCACTCTCGTCTTCTCTCTTCCTTTTACTCTTTTTCGTCATAGTATCATCACTCTCGTCTTCTCTCTTCCTTGTACTGTGTTTCTTTGGGGAATCCTGACGTATGTTTACTCTCTGGCATGAAGGAGTTTTTATGGTGGGCTGATAAGTCAGGTTCCCCTCACCGTGAAGGACAGCTGCTGATGGGGAAGGCTCCTTCTCTTGTAGTTTTTCCAAAATATTTACCAGCTCATTAATGCCCATTCTTTTCTTAATATTCAGTGCCCTTGCATTCTCAAGCCATACTTTCAGTTCCTCTGGGAGTTGCAACTTGCAATATTCTGCGTGACCTTCAAACATTAGAGAGAACTTTTTAGCATCCTTGAAGTCCAGGGTTGTGTTCGCATTCATCACTTTAGCCAAAAACTTTGTTTACTTGAGTTCCTCAGCGAAGCCAAAGTCTATCAGCGTGGTCCGTAGACCTTCAGGAGTGACAAGAATGCACACATTATGAGCAGTAATGTCGTTGTGATAAATATTTCTCGAATGGATAACTTGGAGAGTTTTGGCCAGGTTGGTCATAATTTCAATCAGGGTTGAAATTTTAAGTGATTCTTTATTCTCACACACATATTTGTTCAGTGTGGTGCCTGCGAACTCAGTAATTAGGTAGCCGCCTTCTACATTAACTCCCACTAATTACTGAACACCAGCAATACCTTGTAGTTTTTGTAGGAACATTATTTCCTTAACAAAGTCTTAATAAAATAAAGCTTTATTAAGTTCCTTAACTACCAATTATAATTGGTGATCAAGCACTAGCCAGCATGTTCCAGACCCACCGCTTCCTATATATTCAGTCGTGTCGCTCTTCAACAAATCCTCAATTTTTTCGAGTCGACATATTTTTATATTAGACAAGAAACAAAATTCTTCCAGTTTTTTCTTTCTTATACTGTTGTACATGGGACTTTCCTCACTGTTCTTTTTCCTCTTACTTTTACTGCTTTACATGAGACAATCTTTACTTTTCTCGTTTAGTGACATTTTGTCTTGGCCATCACCTTCCATTATGTAAGATTATTTGCAATTAGCAGCAATGTAAAAACTGATAATATTGGCAGTTGTCCTTATGACAATAACTTCCATATAACATTGAATGTATATAGTGAATTCGGAATTCAGGAATTTAGGCAAAAATGTTAGGGTACCACCAACACCAAATGTTGGTGTTACCAACACAATTTTAAGCACCACAAAATGTTGGTGTACCACCAACACCACAATGTTGGTGTGTAATGTTGGTGTTACCACCAACACCACAATGTTGGTGTTACCACCAACACCACAATGTTGGTGGTAGTGTAATGTTGGTGTTACCACCAACACCACAATGTTGGTGTAACCACCAACACCACAATGTTGGTGTAACCACCAACACCACAATGTTGGTGTAACCACCAACACCACAATGTTGGTGTAACCACCAACACCACAATGTTGGTGTAACCACCAACACCACAATGTTAGTGTAACCACCAACACCACAATGTTGTGTAACCACCAACACCACAATGTTAGTGTAACCACCAACACCACAATGTTGTGTAACCACCAACACCACAATGTTAGTGTAACCACCAACACCACAATGTTGTGTAACCACCAACACCACAATGTTGTGTAACCACCAACACCACAATGTTGTGTAACCACCAACACCACAATGTTGGTGTAACCACCAACACCACAATGTTGGTGTAACCACCAACACCACAATGTTGGTGTAACCACCAACACCACAATGTTGGTGTAACCACCAACACCACAATGTTGGTGTAACCACCAACACCACAATGTTGGTGTAACCACCAACACCACAATGTTGGTGTAACCACCAACACCACAATATGTTAGGTGTAACCACCAACACCACAATGTTGGTGTAACCACCAACACCACAATGTTGGTGTAACCACCAACACCACAATGTTGTGTACATGTGTGTAACCACCAACACCACAATGTTGGTGTTACCACCACACCCATGTTGGTGTACCACCAACACCACAATGTTGGTGTAACCACCAACACCACAATGTTGGTGTATCACCACCTGTTGGTGTACACCACACCACAATGTTGGTGTAACCACCAACACCACAATGTTGGTGTATACCACCAACACCACAATGTTGTGTAACCACCAACACCACAATGTTGGTGTAACCACCAACACCACAATGTTGAGTGTAACCACCAACACCACAATGTTGGTGTACCACCAACACCACAATGTTAGTGTAACCACCAACACCACAATGTTGGTGTAACACAAACCACAATGTTGGTGTTACCACCACACACAATGTTGGTGTAACCACCAACACCACAATGTTGGTGTAACCACCAACACCACAATGTTGAGTGTAACCACCAACACCACAATGTTGGTGTAACCACCAACACCACAATGTTGGTGTAACCACCAACACCACAATGTTGGTGTAACCACCAACACCACAATGTTGGTGTAACCACCAACACCACAATGTTGGTGTAACCACCAACACCACAATGTTGGTGTAACCACCAACACCACAATGTTGGTGTAACCACCAACACCACAATGTTGGTGTAACCACCAACACCACAATGTTGGTGTAACCACCAACACCACAATGTTGGTGTTACCACCAACACCACAATGTTGGTGTTACCACCAACACCACAATGTTGGTGTTACCACCAACACCACAATGTTGGTGTTACCACCAACACCACAATGTTGGTGTTACCACCAACACCACAATGTTGGTGTTACCACCAACACCACAATGTTGTGTTACCACCACACCACAATGTTGTTTACCACCAACACCACAATGTTGGTGTTACCACCAACACCACAATGTTAGTGTTACCACCAACACCACAATGTTAGTGTTACCACCAACACCACAATGTTAGTGTTACCACCAACACCACAATGTTAGTGTTACCACCAACACCACAATGTTAGTGTTACCACCAACACCACAATGTTAGTGTTACCACCAACACCACAATGTTAGTGTTACCACCAACACCACAATGTTAGTGTTACCACCAACACCACAATGTTAGTGTTACCACCAACACCACAATGTTAGTGTTACCACCAACACCACAATGTTAGTGTTACCACCAACACCACAATGTTAGTGTTACCACCAACACCACAATGTTAGTGTTACCACCAACACCACAATGTTAGTGTTACCACCAACACCACAATGTTAGTGTTACCACCAACACCACAATGTTAGTGTTACCACCAACACCACAATGTTAGTGTTACCACCAACACCACAATGTTAGTGTTACCACCAACACCACAATGTTAGTGTTACCACCAACACCACAATGTTAGGGTTTCACCAACACCACAATGTTAGTGTTACCACCAACACCACAATGTTAGTGTTACCACCAACACCACAATTTTGGTGTTGCCACCATCGAAGCATACGGCGACTGGCAAACCTGAGAACAGCGTTCCGATACCTTAATAAGGAATAATTCAAGACACTGTACACCGTGTACGTCAGGCCTATACCAGAGTATGCAGCACCAGTTTGGAACCCACACCTGGTCAAGAACGTCAAGAAATTAGAGAAAGTGCAAAGGTTTGCGACAAGGTTAGTTCCAGAGCTATGGGGAATGTCCTACGAAGAAAGGTTAAAGGAAATCGGCCTGACAACACTGGAGGACAGGAGGGTTAGGGGAGACATGATAACGACATACAAAATACTGCTTGGAATAGGCAAGGTGGATATAGACAGGATGTTCCAGAGAGGGGATACGGAAACAAGGGGTCACAATTGGAAGTTGAAGACTCAGATGAGTCAAGGGGATGTTAGGAAGTATTTCTTTAGTCATAGAGTAGTCAGGAAGTGGAATAGTCTAGCAAGTGATGTTGTGGAGGCAGGAACCATACTTAGCTTTAAGACGAGGTATGATAAAGCTCATGGAGCAGGGAGAGAGGGGACCCAGTAGAGATCAGTAAAGAGGCGGGGCCAAGAGCTGAGTCTCAACCCCTGCAACCACAATTAGGTGAGTACACACACACACACACACACACACACACACCACTCGTCACAGGCGCCCACTGTGATACCTCACCGCACCATGACCCGTTGTTGCCTCCCTTTGAGGTAGGCAACAACGGGTCATGGTGCGTGTGGATACAGTGGCGCTGTGACAGTGGTTACCAGGGGTCAGTCCTAGGACCAGTGTTATTCCTGGTTTATGTAAATGACATGACGGATGGGATAGACTCAGAAGTGTCTCTATTCGCGGATGATGTGAAAATAATGAGGAGAATCACATCAGAAGAGGACCAGGCAGGGCTGCAAACAGACCTGGACAAGCTCGACATCTGGTCTAGCAGTTGGCTTCTCGAATTCAATCCCTCCAAATGCAAAGTCATGAGGATCGGAGAAGGGCAAAGAAGACCGCTGACAGAGTACAAGCTAGGCGGACAAAGGCTACAAACCTCGGCAAGGAGAAAGACCTTGGAGTGAGTATAACGCCTAGCACGTCTCCGGAGGCACACATCAACCAGATAACTGCGGCAGCATATGGGCGTCTGGCAAACCTTAGATTAGCGTTCCGTTACCTTAACAAGGAATCGTTCAAGACACTGTATACCGTGTACGTCAGGCCCATACTAGAATATGCAGCACCAGTCTGGAACCCACACCTGGTCAAGCACGTAAGGAAACTAGAGAAAGTGCAAAGGTTTGCGACAAGGTTAGTTCCACAACTCAGGGGTCTGTCTTATGAAGAAAGGTTGAGGAAATAGGACTAACAACACTGGAGGAAAGAAGGGTCAGAGGAGACATGATAACGACATACAAAATACTGCGGGGAATTGACAAGGTAGATAGTGACAGGTTGTTTCAGAGAGGGAACACAGAAACAAGGGGACACAACTGGAAGCTGAAGACTCAGATGAGTCAAAGGGATGTCAGGAAACATTTCTTCAGCCACAGAGTAGTCAGGAAGTGGAATGGACTAGAGAAAGATATAGTGGAGGCAGGAACCATACATAGTTTTAAGACAAGGTATGATAAAGCTCATGGAGCAGGGAGAGCAGAGACCCAGTAGCAGACAGCGAAGAGGCGGGGCCAGGAGCTGAGACTCGACCCCTGCAACCACAATTAGGTGAGTACAATTAGGTGAGTACCAGCAATTGGCTCCTGGAGTTCAACCCCACCAAGTGCAAAGTCATGAAGATTGGGAAAGGGCAAAGAAGACCGCAGACGGAGTACAGTCTAGGGGGCCAGAGACTACAAACCTCAATCAAGGAAAAGGATCTTGGGGTGAGTATAACACCAGGCACATCTCCTGAGGCGCACATCAACCAAATAACTGCTGCAGCATATGGGCGCCTAGCAAACTTAAGAACAGCATTCCGACATCTTAATAAAGAATCGTTCAAGACCCTGTACACTGTGTACGTTAGGCCCATACTGGTGTATGCAGCACCAGTTTGGAACCCACATCTAGCCAAGCACGTAAAGAAGCTCGAGAAAGTGCAAAGGTTTGCAACAAGACTAGTCCCGGAGCCAAGGGGTATGTCCTACGAGGAGAGGTTAAGGGAAATCGACCTGACGACACTGGAGGACAGGAGAGATAGGGGGGACATGATAACGACATATAAGATACTGAGAGGAATAGACAAGGTGGACAGAGACAGAATGTTCCAGAGATGGGACACAGCAACAAGGGGACACAGTTGGAAGTTGAAGACTCAGATGAATCACAGAGATGTTAGGAAGTATTTCTTCAGTCACAGAGCGGCCGGGAAGTGGAATAGTTTGGGACGCGATGTAGTGAAGGCAGGTTCCATACATAGCTTTAAGAAGAGGTATGATAAAGCTCATGGCGCAGGGAGAGTGACCCAGTAGCGGCCAGTGAAGAGGCGGTGCCAGGAGCTATGAATCGACCCCTGTAACCACAACTAGGTGAGTACAACTAGGTGAGTACACACACACCTAGCCAAGCACGTAAAGAAGCTAGAGAATGTGCGAAGGTTTGCAACAAGACTAGTCTTCATTAGGAGGAAGACAACAGTCAAAGACCAGGTGATCAGGCTGAGGAAAGAAGGTGGGGAGCTCACAAGAAATGATCAAGAGGTATGTGAGGAGCTCAACACGAGATTTAAGGAGGTATTTACAGTGGAGACAGGAAGGACTTTGGTAAGACAGAACAGAGGGGGACATCAACAAGGATTATACCAACAAGTGCTGGATGACATACACACAACTGAGGAGGAGATGAAGAAGCTGCTAAGTGACCTTGATACCTCAAAGGCGATGGGACCGGACAACATCTCCCCGTGGATCCTTAGAGAGGGAACAGAAACGCTGTGTGTGCCACTAACCACGATCTTCAACACACCACTCGAAACTGGGCAACTACATGAGGTATGGAAGACGGCAAATGTAGTTCCCATTTTTAAGAAAGGAGACAGAAAAGAGGCACTAAACTATAGACCAGTGTCACTGACGTGTATAGTATGCAGTTTATCAGGAGGAGAGTGGTAGAGCACCTGGAACGGAACAAGATTATAAATGACAACCAGCACGGATTCCGGGAAGGCAAATCCTGTGTCACAAACCTCCTGGAGTTTTATGACAAGGTAACAGAGGTAAGACACGAGAGAGAAGGGTGGGTTGACTGCATTTTCTTGGATTGCAAGAAGGCCTTTGAAACAGTTCCTCACAAGAGATTAGTGCAGAAGCTAGAAGATCAGGCACGTGTAACAGGAAGGGTACTGCAATGGATCAGAAAATACCTGACAGGGAGGCAACAACGAGTCATGGTACGCGATGAGGTATCACAGTGGGCGTCTGTGACGAGCGGGGTCCCACAAGGGTCAGTCCTAGGACCTGGAGTTTACCTGGAGAGAATTCCAGGGGTCAACGCCTCTGCAGCCCGGTCTGTGATCAGTCCTCATGTTGGACCAGAGCCTGATCAACCAGGCTGTTACTGCTGGCCGCACGCAGTCTGTTACGATCAGGGCTTCAACTATGGCCTGTTTTGCCCCCTCGTAACAAGATATTCAAATTAGGTTTGTTCTCTTAATGTAAGAGAAGAGAATTTCGATATAATGGTATTGAAAGGGGAGATTGATCCAACTTAGTAAAAGTCATGCCCTTTAATACATACATAAATACTTAGAGTATGTTACAAAGTTCTCTTTCAGAGTAAAACAAAGATACACTATAAAAGTGTAGCAACTGATATAGTCTCAATAACGACACAGGTATATTAGATATCAGTCAAGACTAAGTAATATTCCTTGAGTTGGGAATTTGTATTAAGGCTGAGAGCCTGGATCAACTCATGAGAGAGTATATGATCGTCAAGAGAGAGAGCGAATCTACTCCCAACCAGGAGAGAGTGTGTGAACCTACTCTTGTGAAAGTCAGTGAACATACTCCTGGTCAGGAGTGGATGTGTGAACCTACTGCCAATACCACGGTGTGGTAAGCTCAAGTTAGGTCGGTCACGTGACAGAGGGGGGAGGCCGGCTGGTACGTAAACAAGTAACCGGGAGTATGACTAGTGGTCTCCCACTACATGACCGGCACAGTAAAACTTTAACATTGTAAAACATAAAATTACAATGTAACCTCCTACCTAAAACATAGCTAAATCAAATAATAGTATAAAGTAAGACATTTTCGTTTTAGCTAATAACGGAAATATCTCCAATATACCATTATGATAAAAATACACACAATATAAAATATTGGCCAAGGGTATACCCGTAACACAGTCCAACGTACGAATCACAGCCTGGCTGGTCAGGTACCGACTTTAGGTGCCTGTCCAGTGCCTGCTTGAAGACAGCCAGGGGTTTGTTGGTAATCCCCCTGATGTATGCTGGAAGGCAGTTGAACAATCTTGGGCCCCTGACACTTATTGTGTTGTCCCTCAACGTGCTAGTGGCACCCCTGCTCTTCATTGGGGGGATGTTACATCGCCTGCCGAGTCTTTTGCTTTCGTAGGAAGTGATTTTTGTGTGCAAGTTTGGTACTAATCCTTCGAGAATTTTCCATGTGTATATAATAATGTATCTCTCCCGCCTGTGTTCTAGAGAGTACAGGTTTAGGAACTTCAAGCGTTCCCAGTAATTGAGGTGGTTTATCGCAGTTATGTGTGCCGTGAAGGTTCTCTGCACATTTTCAAGATCAGCAATTTCACCCGCCTTGAAAGGTGCAGTTAGTGGACAGGACAATAACCATGCCACATATAAACTAAATAATGTAGATCTTAATACTACTGATTGCGAAACGGATTTAGGAGTTCTGGTTAGCAGTAATCTAAAACCTAGACAGCAGTGCATAAGTGTTCGCAATAAAGCGAACAGAATCCTTGGCTTCATATCAAGAAGCATAAATAATAGGAGTCCTCAGGTTGTTCTTTAACTCTATATATCCTTGGTTAGGCCTCATCTAGATTATGCTGCACAGTTTTGGTCACCGTATTACAGAATGGATATAAATGCTCTGGAAAACGTACAAAGGAGGATGACTAAGTTGATCCCATGTATCAGAAATCTTGCCTATGAGGATAGACTGAGGGCCCTGAATCTGCACTCTCTAGAAAGGCGTAGAATTAGGGGGGATATGATTGAGGTGTATAAATGGAAAACATGAATAAATAAAGGGGATGTAAATAGCGTGCTAAAAATATCTAGTATTGACAGGACTCGCAGCAATGGCTTTAAGTTGGATAAATTCAGATTCAGGAAGGATATAGGAAAGCATTGGTTTGGTAATAGAGTTGTCGATGAGTGGAACAAACTCCCGATTACAGTTATAGAGGCTAAAACGTTGTGTAGTTTTAAAAATAGGCTAGATAAATATATAAGTGGGTGCGGGTGGGTGTGAGTTGGTCCAGACTAGCTTGTGCTACTAGGTCAGATGCCGTGCTCCTTCCTTAAGTGAATGTAACCTGACCTGGCTGGGTCGGGGCATTGGCTTAAGCCGGTGGGAGACTTGGACCTGCCTCGCATGGGCCAGTAGGCCTGCTGCAGTGTTCCTTCTTTCTTATATTCCAGCCTAGATAGAACAAGCGATCTGTAAAGTGTCAACATGGGCTTGGCATCCCTGGTTTTGAAGGTTCTCATTATCCATCCTGTCATTTTTCTAGCAGATGTGATTGCTACGGTGTTATGGACCAGTGCTATTTTTGGTATACGTGAATGACATGATGGAAGGGATAGACTCAGAAGTGTCCCTGTTCGCAGATGATGTGAAGTTAATGAGGAGAATTAAATCAGATGAGGATCAGGCAGGACTACAAAGAGACCTGGACAGGCTGGACACGTGGTCCAGCAACTGGCTTCTCGAGTTTAACCCTGCTAAATGCAAAGTCATGAAGATCGGGGAAGGGCAAAGTAGACCGCAGACAGAGTATAGGCTAGGTGGCCAAAGAATGCAAACTTCACTCAAGAAGAATGATCTTGGGGTGAGTATAACACCGAGCACGTCTCCGGAAGCACACATCAACCAGCATATGGGCGCCTGGCAAACCTGAAAATAGCATTCCGATACCTTAGTAAGGAATCGTTCAAGAGACACTGTACACTGTGTACGTCAGGCCCATATTGGAGTATACAGCACCAGCTTGGAACCCATACCTGGTCAAACACGTCAAGAAATTAAAAAAGTGCAAAGGTTTGCAACAAGGTTAGTTCCGGAGCCAAGGGGAATGTCCTATGAAGAAAGGTTAAGGGAAATCGGCCTAACGACACTGGAGGACAGGAGAGTTAGGGGAGACATGATAACGACACAGAAACAAGGGGTCACAATTGGAAGTTGAAGACTCAGACGAGTCAAAGGGATGTTAGGAAGCATTTCTTCAGCCATAGAGTTGTCAGGAAGTGGAATAGTCTAGCCCATTGGCACACAAAATTTCAATGATGATCTAGTTACCACTATTGAGACTACTCACAGATCAAGTGGGCAGAAAAAGAAAACATAAACCTTCCACTAGAAATGACAATAAAAACCAATGTGAATACTATAATGACCCACAGCTACGCAATCTAACACATGCTGCTAGGAGGATTGGTAAAGCATACCGTGAGTGTAGAACCCCAGACCTCAGAACGTTCCAAGCTGCACTAACAAATGCAAGGAATAGAAAGCAAGAACTTAAGCAACAGGAATGGGAACAATTCGTTAGTGGATTAAATAGGTCTACCCCTTTAAGTTTGGCATGGAAAGGTGTAAATAAAATAACCAGGAAAAAGACTGGCAATGTTGCTCATTCCACTTGAAAAAGCAAATGACTTCATAAATGACTGGTCCAAAACATCCAGGCATGAAAACCTTCCATCTCATATTAGAAAAAACTTAGAGAGTGCTTCTGAAGAAATGTTGAAACTGATTAATTTTATGAGCCAAAATATTGATGAGAGTGATTGCCTCTTCACAGAGTATGAATTAGATAACACATTAACTAAAGGTCGATCAACTTCTCCTGGAGAGGATGGTATAACCTATGATATTCTCAGAACTCTAAGGCATGTGCCTGATAATCCTTTGTTGGCACTGTATAATACCAGATACATTGAGGGAGTTCTTCCTACTTCCTGGACCAATAGTCTCATTGTGCCTATCCCTAAGCCCCAACAGCCTGATACATTTAGACCGATCTCCTTAACTAGTTGTCTTTGTAAAATTTTTGAAAGAATGATACTTAACAGACTGTTCTATAGAATCAGACACCAACTCTCCCCCTCCCTCTATGGGTTCATGAAAGGTAAAAGTGTGCTGAATTGTATCTCCACCTTTCTCACCGCACACACCTCTACTAGTTTTACCACATTTCTTGATCTAAAATCTGCATTTGATATCGCGAACAGAACTGTTATACTACATGAACTAGCCAAAATGAATATTGGTGGTAGCCTACGCTGCTGGATAATAGGATACCTGTCAAACAGAGTATCCTGTGTCCTCTACCAAGGCTTTAGAAGCAAGTCTAAAGAAATGTCCCTAGGTACACTGCAGGGAGGATTTCTCAGTCCTATGTTATTTAATATTCTGATTAATGCTCTCCTAAATGCTCTACCTGCCTCACCTAAACATATAGCTATAAGCTATGCTGATGACATCATGATCCATACAACAGGGCATAAGAAGATGAGTACCGTTCTTAATGAAGTTCAAGCAATTTGTAATCGACTAGGCCTCGTAATATCTTCCTCTAAAACAAAGATATTAACAAGCAAACGACATCCCCCACCCATCTATTTGCAGGGTGAAAACATTATCTACGTTAAAACTTACAGATATCTTGGTGTATATGTACCCTTTACCAAATCCACTATACCACAACTAAATAAAAAATGTAAAGATAGACTAAATGCTGTTAAAGCTGTTGCTGGCTACAACCCCAACTATGGTGCTAATGTGAGAATCGTGAGAATGATGTACATAGCCTATGTTAGGTCCTTAATTGATTATGCTGCTCCCATGTTGATAATAGCCAGAGAAAGTTCTCTCCGACCCTTGGAGTTAATGCAAAATGAAGCTCTCAGAATTATTCTTGGCTGTCCCAAATCTACAAAGGTTCTTAATATGAGGAAGGAGCTTGGTATTACTAGTATCAGTGATAGGATTGTTGAGATTAACACTGTACTTGGTATTAGAATGTTAAGAAATGAACCAGACACTGTCACAATGAATCTTACTAAATGTCTAGAAGTAAATACTCACAGATCTAAATGGATTGTGAAAACATGCAATTACATTAAGTTTTATAACCTGTATTCACCCCTCCATGGAAGATGTGTTCATTTAATATCACATACCTGCAAGCCCCTTCCAAGAAGCTCATTGCTAGTAATCCCTTTCTTAAATCACTTGTTAAAGCAACCGCTCAAGAAGAAATTTCTCGCCAGCTGGTATACCTGGACAGAGTTCCAGGGGTCAACGCCCCTGCGGCCCGGTCTGTGACCAGGCCTCATGTTGGATCAGAGCCTGATCAACCAGGCTGTTACTGCTGGCCGCACAAGTTATATACACAGATGGATTTAAACAGAAGTCTTCTGGCAGGACTGCATCTGCTCTTGTTGCCACCTCCCTAGTTAAGAACAATAATAAATTTGTTGAACTAGGCATAAGAATTAACAATTGGGCGTCTCCACTGCAAACTGAATTGTTTGCAATTCTAATGGCACTAAAGCTAACTTATGACACTGAGCTTGACTCTGTCATCATTATTGATTCATTCTATGTCATCACTGACATGCTCATTGGAGAAGCCAGGTATAGATACTCAAAAATCCGGGACAAAGGAATTAATGTACAATTGCTATGGATCCCATCACACATTGAATTACTCCTTCATGATAAAGTTGATATGTTAGCCAAGAAGAGTACCCAGAAGGAAAATGTAGAATATAACTTTGGTATATCTCAGAATGCAGATGTTATATACACAGACTTTGCAAAAGCCTTTGACAAGTGTGACCATGGTGTAATAGCACACAAAAATGCGTGATAAAGGAATAACAGGAAAAGTTGGTAGATGGATCTATAATTTCCTAACAAACAGAACACAAAGAGTAGTAGTCAACAGAGTAAAGTCTGAGGCGGCTACGGTGAAAAGCTCTGTTCCACAAGGCACAGTACTGGCTCCCATCTTGTTCCTCATCCTCATATCGGACATAGACAGAGATATAAGCCACAGTGATGTGTCTTTCTTTGCAGATGACACCCGAATCTGCATGACAGTGTCCACCGTTGAAGACACTGCAAGACTCCAAGCAGACATCAACCAAATCTTTAAATGTCCAGTGCTTGCTTGAAGACAGCCAGGGGTCTATTGGTAATCCCCCTTATGTATGCTGGGAGGCAGTCTTGGCCCCTGACACTTATTGTGTTGTCTCTCAACGTGCTAGTGGTACCCCTGCTATTCATTGGGGGGATGTTACATTGGCTGCCGAGTCTTTTGCTTTCGTAGGGAGTGACTCTCGTGTGCAAGTTTGGTACTAATCCCTCTAGGATTTTCCAAGTGTATATAATAATGTATCTCTCCCGCCTGCGTTCCAGGGAGTACAGGTTTAGGAACTTCAAGCGTTCCCAGTAATTGAGGTGATTTATCACAGTTATGCGTGCCATGAAGGTTCTCTGTACATTTTCTAGTTCAGCAATTTCACCTGCCTTGAAAGGTGCAGTTAGTGTGCAGCAATATTCCAGCCTAGATAGAACAAGCGACCTGAAAAGTGTCAACATAGGCTTGGCATCCCTGGTGTTAAACGTTCTCATTATCCATCCTGTCATTTTTCTAGCAGATGCGATTGCTAGTGTTATGGTCCTTGAAGGTGAGATCCTCTGTCATGATCACTCCCAGGTCTTTGACATTAGTTTTTCGCTCTATTGTGTTGTTGGAATTTGTTTTATACTCCGATGAGATTTTAATTTCTCACGTTTTCCATATCGGAGTAATTGAAATTTCTCATCATTGAACTTCATATTGTTTTCTGCAGCCCATTTAAAGATTTGGTTGATGTCTGGTTTGAGTCTTGCAGTGTCTTCAATGGTGGACACTGTCATGCAGATTCGGGTGTCATCTGCAAAGGAAGACACGGCACTGTGGCTGATATCCCTGTCTATGTCCGATATGAGGATGAGGAACCGGATGGGAGCGAGTATTGTGCCTTGTGGAACAGAGCTTTTCACAGTAGCCGCCTCAGATTTTTCTCTGTTGACTACTTCTCTTGTGTTCTACTTGTTAGGAAATTATAGATCCATCTACCAACTTTTCCTGTTATTCCTTTATCACGCATTTTGTGTGCTATCCCACCATGGTCACACTTGTCAAAGGCTTTTGCAAAGTCTGTGTATATAACATCTGCATTCTGTTTGTCTTCTAGAGCACCTTGTCGTAGTGGTCCAATAGTTGGGACAGACAGGAGCGACCTGCTCTAAACCCATGCTGCCCTGGGTTGTGTAATTGATGGGTATCTATATGAGTGGCGATCTTGCTTCTTAGAACCCTTTCAAAGATTTTATGATATGGGACGTTAGCGCTATTGGTCTGTAGTTCTTTGCTATTGCTTTACTGCCCCCTTTGTGGAATGGGGCTATGTCTGTTGTTTTTAGTAACTGGGGACAACCCCAGTGTCCATGCTCCCTCTCCATAGGATGTTAAAAGCACGTGATAGGGGCTTCTTGCAGTTCTTGATGAACACGGAGTTCCATGAGTCTGGGTCTGGGGCGGAGTGCATGGGCATGTCATTTATCGCCTTTTCGAAGTCTTGTGGCGTCAGGATAATGTCAGATAGGCTTGCGTCTACTAAGTTCTGTGGCACTCTCATAAAAAATCATTTAGGCTCTTGCGCTACCGTCCACAGGATGGATATGGGGTGCACAATAAACTAGCCACTTCGGTGGCAAAATCTAAATCTAACACAAATAAGTTACGTATGTATTACGAAACATTTCTTTATCTTTAGAGTGGTCAGAAAGTGGAACGACCTAGACAGCGAAGTGGTAGAGGCAAGATCCATACCTGGAGTCTACCTGGAGAGAATTCCAGGGGTCAACGCCCCCGCGGCCCGGTCTGTGACCAGGCCTCTTGTTGGACCAGAGCCTGATCAACCAGGCTGTTACTGCTGGCCGCACGCAGTCCAACGTACGAACCACAGCCCGGCTGATCAGGTACCGACTTGAGGTGCCTGTCCAGTGCCTGCTTGAAGACAGCCAGGGGCTTGTTGGTAACCCCCTGATGTATGCTGGGAGGCAGTTGAACAATCTTGGGCCCTCACACTTATTGTGTTGTCCCTCAAGTGCTAGTGGCACCCCTGCTCTTCATTGGGGGATGTTACATCGCCTGCCGAGTCTTTTTTCTTTCGTACGAAGTGATTTTTGTGTGCAAGTTTGGTACTAAGCCCTCGAGAATTTTCCATGTGATATAATAATGTATCTCTCCCGCCTGCGTTCTAGAGAGTACAGGTTTAGGAACTTCAAGCGTTCCCAGTAGTTGAGGTGGTTTATCGCACTTATGCGTGCCGTGAAGGTTCTCTGCACATTTTCAAGGTCAGCAATATCACCCGCCTTGAAAGGTGCAGTTAGTGTGCAGCAATATTCCAGCCTAGATAGAACAAGCGATCTGTAAAGTGTCAACATGGGCTTGGCATCCCTGGTTTTGAAGGTTCTCATTATCCATCCTGTCATTTTTCGAGCAGATGCAATTGCTACATTGTTATGGTCCTTGAAGGTGAGATCCTCTGACATGATCACTCCCAGGTCTTTGACATTAGTTTTTCGCTCTATTTTGTGGTTGGAATTAGTTTTGTACTCCGATGAGATTTTAATTTCTTCACGTTTTCCGTATCTGAGTAATTTAAATTTCTCATCATTGAACTTCATATTGTTTTCTGCAGCCCATTTAAAGATTTGGTTTATGTCTGCTTGGAGTCTTGCAGTGTCTTCAACGGTGGACACTGTCATACAGATCGGTGTCATCTGCAAAGGAAGACACAGCACTGTGGCTTATATCCCTGTCAATGTCTGATATGAGGATGAGGAATAGGATGGGAGCAAGTACTGTGCCTTGTGGAACAGAGCTTTTCACAGTAGCTGCCTCAGACTTTACTCTGTTGACTACTACTCTTTGTGTTCTACGTGTTAGGAAATTATAAATCCATCTACCAACTTTTCCTGTTATTCCTTTATCACGCATTT